>APFE031051223.1:7961-28446 GCA_000404065.3 Pinus taeda | reverse complement strand
AGGAAGACAGAGACAGTTGGAAGAAACAGATGCCTTATGTCCAACCCCCTGAGATCGAAGGCATCCTCGAAACTCAGGTAGTTAGACGTACTAGGCGGAAGAATTATTTTCAGTACCTGGTCAAGTGGAAGAACCGTCCAATAGAGGACAGCTCATGGCTTGATGCCAGGCAGATTGAACGAACAGGGACAACAGTGGCAGAACTCATGAACAGGAGTCATGATCTTTTCTCACCCCAGGAGCCTGATGCAGGAGCATCCAGCGCCCAATGATGAAGCAGATAGACCCCGAACAGGTTCACGAGCAGGGCACCAAAGTTGTCGGATTCTGCTGGAAATATTTTTCTTTTATTGTTAGTTTTATTTTTACAGGTCAGAGGCAGTTAGGAGATTTACTTTCCAGCTCTTTACACTTAAATTTGTTAATTAGTTTTATTGTCAAGAGAAGGCTAGTTTAGGTGAGTTAAGAAAATAACAATTGGTTGCTTTTAAAAGTCTTTTAATTATCTGAACAGTTGTATTTTAGAAGTAAGAACAGAATACATAACTGTTTTTGTAACAGACAAACAAACTGAAAGCCTTAACTGTGCAAGAGGCTATAAAAGTAAGACAGTGATGAAAAAGAAGCTTCCTTTTTGGTCTTAAAGCGAAAGAAGAATTGAAAGACTGAATAATAAAACAAAGCAGAGCATTCAAGTACCTACAGAAACTGTCCATCTTCCTTTCTGTTATTTCTTTCTAATTTATTGAACAATCTCCCACATATGGATATCATCATTTTTATGTTACTGTAAATTAAATTGTAACAAAGAGTAATAAAGTGAAGTTCGAAAGCCTTGCCGGCTAGCAAACAGAGTCATGATTCAGAGAACGCGGCCACAGTCCAACAGACAACATACCAATCAACGACTAAGAGAAATATAAAGCAGTGACAGAGCATCATCAGAAATCAAATGTACAGGTACACAAAGTAAAATTTCTTCTCTTATATTTCCTTCAACACAGTTATATTACAGCCCATACAATATCATGCAGTTAAAAAAGGAATAGAGCGAACCAGACCCTTAAGGGTTACATATAGTCTTATAGTCAAAACTAGCACAACACTTATAAACAGAAGAGTCGTTGTCGAAACCGGAGTCGTGTACATCCAATACCCTAGACCGGGTATGAAGGGACAAAACCCTCGTTAGGGTTAGACATCAGATAACTAGGCAAAGAAACCCTCGTAAGGGTTGAACCGGAAAATAGAACTAAACCAAGAGAGCCGCAGCACAGGTGGAAAAGATCTCATAAAACAACACACAGACAAAACCCATTAACCCAGTCGACTTGTTATCTAACAGAAACTACCCATATGCAAAGGTTCCAGGCCTACCCAATATCATTTTTGGATGGTCAACTGTAACAGAAGGTCGAATCGTGCGTCCTCCAGATCCCGAAGAGAGACCTGCAACCAAACAAAACCACATCTGTTAGGGTTCGTGAAACACAGGGTATGAAACCCTCGAACCGAATCATAAACAAACTGCAAAGATAAACGAGTATAGGGTATAATAATTTACCTGAAAGCCATGTGCGGGAAAGCCACCAAACCAGAACCAGAGACACCATAAGAAACTGAACGAGCAAAGGAGCAAACGGATTAGAGTTTATACGACAGAGAACCAGAGATTGAATCAGGGACAAGGTAGCTTACCAGAGTGAAAAGTCTTCCATGCATGCCATCGACCTACTCGGACAGCGAAGCAACAACAGTTTCCGAAACCAAGAGTTGGATATCCAAAATACAGAGAAGAACGCGCAACAGAGGCATACATTTCATACATAAAGAATGAACAGACATCAGATCAGGACCAGGAGCGAAACCCTTGGTTGAATCCCAACAAGACGAAACTGTAACCGACAACATATGCCTAACTTTCCTTAATAGCTGAACAGATGACAAGCAGAACTTACCCAGGACCACATTGGATAGTTGGAGATGCGTACAGGTGTAGAGATCATAAAAACAACCAAATAGAAATACCAGATTAACCCTCGCCATAAACAGAGCCAGAGGAACATCAATCCATCAGCATTGAACCACAGAACAGAACAACGTAACCATTCCACAGACCAGAGCATTTCGCAGAGCTCCAGAAACCCTCCAGGTGCAACGACTAAAGACCGAAGTATCGCGAAGGCGAGATTAGGGATAGTTTATTTACCAATACCGAGGCAAGGACGGAGCCATAACTGTGAACAGTTAATTCCTCAGCTACCGAATACAGGTGCGGGAGAAATATCAGCGTATAGTCAGACACGTATACATACAGGTGGAGGTATAAAAGTGCTAAAGTCTGCCAGCGTGGGCTGGGACCCATCAGAGTGGTATCAGAGCAGTTAAGCTGAAGAGATCTGAGAGAAATGGACATAGGCAGACGAGGACGAGGCAGAGGTGCTCGAAGGATGGCAGACGAGGCGTTGAGGGAAGAACTTAGAATTCTTACTGCTGGATTAGAAGCAGTAGAGGCAGGCAGACGGAGAGATCCGGATTTAGGGGACATGAGTGATGAAGAAGTGGGAGCACCAGCAGGAGGAGATGAAGGTGACACACCTGAAGTAAGACTGTTGAAGTCTGTGTTATTGTCAAATAGTAAACCAAAACCAGAGTTACCGACTTATGATGGCAGTTTAGCGATTGATGTAATTTTAGATTGGATTAGCGAGATGGACAAGTACTTTGAATGCGAAGAAATTAGTGAAGACCGTAGGGTCAAGTTTGCAGCAACGAAGTTGAAGGGACACGCCACACTGTGGTGGGACAGTGTCCAGAATGAGAGGAAAAGGCTGAACAAGCCTCCGATAAAGACCTGGGCAAGGATGGTAGCAAAATTGAAGGGCAAATTTCTGCCAAGAGATTACCAGATTTCGTTGCATAGACAAGCTCAGAACTTAAGGCAAAGGGGTTTGATGGTAAAGGAATATACAGAGGAATTTTACCGAGTAAATTTACGAGTAGGATACACAGAGGACACAGCAGAGAGGACAGCCAGATATGTGAAAGGGCTGAGGATGGAAATTTTAGATGAGATAAGTATTTTGTCTCCCAACAATACAGAGGAGGCATACCAGAGTGCAGTGAAAGCAGAAGAAAAGCTTAACCAAAGACAAAACACCCGAAGAGGACGTGGGTCTAACAGAGGAAGAGGCCAGTCCTATGGTAGGGGCTGAACTACCAGCAACAACGAGGAAGCCAGCAGTTCAAAGGATTCGGGAACAACAGAGAAAGGAGATGGAATGAGGGGTGGCAGATCATTCCAACGTGGTAGAGGAACCGGTCACGGAAGGGGAACCGGATACCAGTGTTATAGAAGCCACAAGTGGGGGCACCGCTCTTTTGAGTGCCCAGAGACAGATACTACTGGACAGAGAGGCGCCTATATGGCACAACCAGAGGAAGCAGCAGCACCTCCACAAGAGGCAGAAAATGCCCCAGAAACAGGGGAAGCTCTAGTATTGCATAAGGTGTTGGTGAAGCCAATTGCTGAAAGTATTGAACAGACGCGACGGAAGGCTCTGTTCAGAACAGTTTGTAAAGCACAAGGTAAGTGCTGCAAAATGATAATTGATAGCGGAAGTACTGACAATCTGGTGTCAGTTGAGATGGTTGAAAAGTTGGGGTTGAAACGTCTGAAACACCCCACTCCATATCGAGTGTCGTGGTTACAGAAAGGACACCAGTTACTGGTGGATGAACAGAGTGAAGTGGAATTCCAGATTGGGCGTTATAAGGACAGAATTGTTTGCGACATTATGCCAATGGACGTGTGCCACATTTTATTGGGCAGACCTTGGCAATATGACAGGAAAGTGATACATGATGGGGTGTTGAATTGTTATAAGTTTGAGAAAGATGGGATTAAACATACCCTTGTGCCCATCGAAGAGGAGAGGGAGGCAGTTGAAGGAAGTGAACCAAAGGCGTTACTGGCGAATGGAAAACAATTTTTGAAACAGGTTGAAAATAGTGAGATGAATTTTGTTGTAGTAAGGAGAGCTAGGACAGTTGTGTTGCATACAGAAATTACAGATTTGCCTGTAGAAATACAGCAGATGTTAGAGGAGTTTGCAGATATAGTAGTAGATGACTTGCCGGATAAGCTACCTCCCAAGAGGAGCATTAGCCACCATATCGATTTTATACCAGGGGCCAGCTTACCGAATAAGGCAGCCTATAGAATGAGTCCTAAAGATAACGAAGAAATTAGAAAGCAGGTGCAGGAGCTATTAGATAAGGGGTTAATCAGAGAGAGTTTGAGCCCGTGTTCTGTACCGACAGTTCTCGCCCCCAAAAAGGGAGGAGAGTGGCAGATGTGCACTGATTCCAGAGCCATCAACAAAATCACCATACAGTACAGGTTTCCCTTACCACGCATGGATGATATGATGGACTGTTTGAGTGGGGCGGCTTATTTTTCCAAGATAGATTTGAAAAGTGGATACAATCAAATCCGGATACGTGAGGGAGACGAATGGAAAACAACTTTTAAAATGAATGAAGGCCTATATGAATGGCTGGTTATGCCGTTCGGTTTAAGCAATGCTCCCAGCACTTTTATGCGACTCATGAATGAGATGTTAAAAGAGTACATAGGAAAGTTTGTAATTGTTTATTTGGATGACATACTGATTTTTAGTAAGACATGTGAAGAACACCTCCGGCATGTACGAAGAGTGCTTGAAAAGCTACAGCAGAATAAATTATTGATTAATCTAAAGAAGTGTACATTTTTGCAGAAGGAGCTGATTTATCTGGGGTTCGTGATAACAGAGAACGAATTGAAAATGGATCCAGAGAAAGTGACAGCAATCGTGAATTGGCAGTCACCCAAGAATTTGTTCGAGGTAAGGAGTTTTCATGGACTAGCAAGTTTTTACAGAAAGTTTATTAGAGATTTTAGCAGGATCTGTGCTCCTATGTTGGAGACCATCAAAAAGGCCAGCCAGCCTTTTCGATGGACAGAAGCGGCGGAAAAGAGCTTTCAGTTACTGAAGAAGAAAATAACGGAGAGACCAATCCTTAGGCTACCAGACTTTCAAAAACTGTTTCAGGTACGTTGTGATGCAAGTGGGACAGCAATTGGAGCTGTGCTCAGCCAAGAGGACAGACCCGTGGCGTTTTTCAGTGAAAAATTGAATGAAAGTAGACAGAAGTACTCCTCCTACGATAAGGAATTTTACGCAGTAGTACAGGCATTAAGACATTGGAGGCATTACTTGCTGGGAAATGAGTTCGTGCTGTTCTCAGATAATTCTGCATTACAGTATGTAATGCAGCAGCATAAGCTTAATCATAAGCACGCTAAATGGGTGGAGTACCTACAAAGTTTTAATTTTGTGCTGAAACATATCAGCGGGCAAGCGAACAAGGTAGCTGACACATTGAGTAGAAAAGCTTTGTTACTACAGGAAAGCACTGTGCAGGTTTTGGGATTCGAACATTTGCGGGATCTATATAATACAGACCCATATTTTAGAGAGGCTTACGAAGCGTGCCAAAATCCTTTAATAAGAGGAAACAGTCCTTGGGTGGACTATAATATACAGGAGAAATTACTTTTCAACGGAGGACAATTGTGTATCCCCAGCTGTTCAATGAGGGAGAATATCATTCGAGAAAAACACAGTGGGGGATTGGCTGGACATTTTGGGATTGACAAGACTTTGGAACAGCTTAGTCACTTTTACTTTTGGCCAAAAATGAGACGGGACGTACAACGTTTTGTGACTAAGTGCAAGGTGTGTCAATTGGCAAAAGGACACAGCCGGAACACAGGACTGTACACGCCATTACCTATTCCAGGCAGGCCTTGGGATTATGTGAGTTTAGATTTTGTATTGGGATTGCCTAAGACACAGAAAGGATATGATTCGGTAATGGTGGTGGTAGACCGTTTCTCGAAAATGGCACATTTTGTACCTTGTCGGAAAACCAGTGATGCTACTTATGTGGCTCACTTGTTTTTCAATGAGATTGTCCGATTACATGGTTTACCCACAACCATCCTATCAGACAGGGATGTAAAGTTCACTGGACATTTCTGGCGAACCTTATGGAAGAAAATGAATACCCAACTAAGCTACAGTTTTGCTTACCATCCGCAGACAGATGGCCAAACAGAAGTTGTGAACAGAAGTCTAGGAAATCTGTTACGCAGCTTGGTCGGAGAAAATTCTAGAATGTGGGACCGAGTGCTGGCACAAGCAAAGTTTGCTCACAACGATTCACCGAATCGTAGCACTGGTCTTAGTCCTTTCCAGATTCTTTATGGAATGCACCCACGAGGAGTACATGAACTTCGAGATCTGGGTTTACAGGAACGACGGAGCGCGGATGGCGAAGATTTTGCAAATGCTATGCGAGATTTACACGAACAAGTCAAGGCAAAGTTACAGGACAGCAGCTTGAAGTATAAGGCACACGCAGATCTGAGGAGGCGAGAAGTCCATTTTGAGATAGGGGATGAAGTTCTGGTACACTTACGCAAGGAGCGGTTTCCTAAAGGTACGTACAACAAATTAAAATTCAAGAAGATAGGACCTTGCAAAATCTTGCGGAATTTTTCAGCGAATGCCTACGAAATCCAGCTACCACCTGGAATAGGCATATCGCCTATTTTCAATGTGGCAGATTTGTTTCCTTATCCAGGCGAACTATTGGAAGAAAAGACGGATGAATCAGGACAATCCACGCGGCACACCCAGGAAGACAGAGACAGTTGGAAGAAACAGATGCCTTATGTCCAACCCCCTGAGATCGAAGGCATCCTCGAAACTCAGGTAGTTAGACGTACTAGGCGAAAGAATTATTTTCAGTACCTGGTCAAGTGGAAGAACCGTCCAATAGAGGACAGCTCATGTCTTGACTCCAGGCAGATTGAACGAACAGGGACAACAGTGGCAGAACTCATGAACAGGAGTCATGATCTTTTCTCACCCCGGGAGCCTGATGCAGGAGCATCCAGCTCCCAATGATGAAGCAGATAGACCCCGAACAGGTTCACGAGCAGGGCACCAAAGTTGTCGGATTCTGCTGGAAATATTTTTCTTTTATTGTTAGTTTTATTTTTACAGGTCAGAGGCAGTTAGGAGATTTACTTTCCAGCTCTTTACACTTAAATTTGTTAATTAGTTTTATTGTCAAGAGAAGGCTAGTTTAGGTGAGTTAAGAAAATAACAATTGGTTGCTTTTAAAAGTCTTTTAATTATCTGAACAGTTGTATTTTAGAAGTAAGAACAGAATACATAACTGTTTTTGTAACAGACAAACAAACTGAAAGCCTTAACTGTGCAAGAGGCTATAAAAGTAAGACAGTGATGAAAAAGAAGGTTCCTTTTTTGTCTTGAAGCGAAAGAAGAATTGAAAGACTGAATAATAGAACAAAGCAGAGCATTCAAGTACCTACAGAAACTGTCCATCTTCCTTTCTGTTATTTCTTTCTAATTTATTGAACAATCTCCCACATATGAGTATCATCATTTTTATGTTACTGTAAATTAAATTGTAACAAAGTGTAATAAAGCGAAGTTCGAAAGCCTTGCCGGCCAGCAAACAGAGTCATGATTCAGAGAACGCGGCCACAGTCCAACAGACAACATACCAATCAACGACTAAGAGAAATATAAAGCAGTGACAGAGCATCATCAGAAATCAAATTTACAGGTACACAAAGTAAAATTTCTTCTGTTATATTTCCTTCAATACAGTTATATTACAGTCCATACAATATCATGCAGTTAAAAAAGGAATAGAGCGAACCAGACCCTTAAGGGTTACATATAGTCTTATAGTCAAAACTAGTACATCACTTATAAACAGAAGAGTTGTTGTCGAAACCGGAGTCGTGTACATCCAATACCCTAGACCGGGTATGAAGGGACAAAACCCTCGTTAGGGTTAGACATCAGATAACCAGGCGAAGAAACCCTCGTAAGGGTTGAACCGGAAAATAGAACTAAACTAAGAGAGCCGCAACACAGGTGGAAAAGATCTCATAAAACAACACACAGGCAAAACCCATTAACCCAGTCGACTTGTTATCTAACAGAAACTACCCATATGCAAAGGTTCCAGGCCTACCCAATATCATTTTTGGATGGTCAACTGTAGCAGAAGGTCGAGTCGTGCGTCCTCCAGGTCCCGAAGAGAGACCTGCAACCAAACAAAACCACATCTGTTAGGGTTCGTGAAACACAGGGTATGAAACCCTCGAACCGAATCATAAACAAACTGCAAAGATAAACCAGTATAGGGTATAATAATTTACCTGAAAGCCGTGTGCGGGAAAGCCACCAAACTAGAACCAGAGACACCATAAGTAACTGAACGAGCAAAGGAGCAAACGGATTAGAGTTTATATGACAGAGAACCAGAGATTGAATCAGGGACAAGGTAGCTTACCAGAGTGAAAAGTCTTCCACACATGCCATCGACCTGCTCGGACAGCGAAGCAGCAACAGTTTCCGAAACCAAGAGTTGGATATCCAAGATACAGAGAAGAACGCGCAACAGAGGCATACATTTCATACATAAAGAATGAACATACATTAGATCAGGACCAGGAGCGAAACCCTTGGTTGAATCCCAACAAAATGAAACTGTAACAGACAGCATATGCCTAACTTTCCTTAATAGCTGAACAGACGACAAGCAGAACTTACCCAGGGCCACATTGGATAGTTGGAGACGCGTACAGGTTCAGAGATCATAAAAACAACCAAATAGAAATACCAGAGTAACCCTTGCCATAAACAGAGCCAGAGGAACATCAATCCATCAGCATTGAACCACAGAACAGAACAACGTAACCATTCCACAGGCCAGAGCATTTCGCAGAGCTCCAGAAACCCTCCAGGTGCAACGACTAATGACCGAAGTATCGCGAAGGCGGGATTAGGGATAGTTTATTTACCGACATCGAGGCAAGGACGGAGCCATAACTGCGAACAATTAATTCCTCAGCTACCGAATACAGGCGCGGGAGAAATATCAGCGTATAGTCAGACACGTATACATACAGGTGGAGGTATAAAAGTGCTAAAGTCCGCCAGCGTGGGCTGGGACCCATCAGTCCACCTACTCTAACGCTGTAAAATCTGCCTGTCAACCCTGGCATCTCAGAGCTGTTTTAATATATAACGCTGGCCTGGCATCTCAGAGCTGTTTTGATATGTAACGCAGGAACGCCTGAAGGAGAATGCTGCGTTGAAGCGGTGATTGCTTCTGACATGGTATCTGTCCGCTGTGCGTTTGAATGAGACTGTTTTTAGCGTTGAAGCCGTGATTGTGCTGCCTCATGTGCATGATTGTGGGTTCTGTTTAACATGATATTTTAACGCATGTCACTTTCTTCTGCAAAAAGAAAATGGCTCTCCGATGTCCCGTAGAAACCCTAACGCGTGAACATCCAACTCCAGCAGGAAGGTCCAAACGGACTGTCTCAAGGCCGCCATCAACCTCTCTATTAACTGTAACTGTCTGCTTCTCCTTGTTCAACACCACCTTTGATGCAAAGGTGCCTTGTGGCGATTTTAGCAGACCAGCAACCATTTGTCCTGTTTGATTGCAGTCATCATCTATGGCCTGAGGATAAAGACTCGTTTCTGCGGCGACATGGATAGCTCTGTCAGCCCCCATTGCCAAGCCAGTTCTCAGTTTCTCTGCACACTGTGAACCTCCCATGCTATCAACGCGTCCTCCAATACAATTTCGCAGAATGGGTTCATTGACATTCTCACGCTGCTCTCCCATTTCACGCTGAAACTTGGGGAAGGTGTGAAAGGCGTTTATATCTCAATTGACGTGGATTGCCTTGATCCGGCTTTTTCACCTGGAGTCTCGCACCTGGAACCGGGTGGTCTCTCTTTTCGTGATGTCATGAACATTGTACAAAATTGCAAGGAGACATTGTGGCGGCTGATGTTGTGGGATTTAATCCACAACGTGACACAGTTGATGGAATGACAGCAATGGTTGCTGCAAAGCTTGTAAGAGAACTGACGTCAAAGATGTCTAAGTTGGCTCATCGAAAGCAGCCATGATCTATTCTGTTTCATGATACATGAGATCTGAGGAAGTTCTACAATTTTGTGTGTACTTGAGAGAATAAAGGCCTCCTTTGTTAGGGTTCTTCTTTGTAGAAGTGACTGAAGAATATCAAAAGACTCAGTCCATGGATAGCATCAATTTTGAACTATCCTGTGAACGCTTGACATAAATAAATGAATGATCAGGCTCTTCTTGGATAGTTTCAAATGATCATAACACACTTCTGGGTGGCCGCAGTCATGATTTGAAGATCTGAGAAAGTCCGATGCAGAAATGCACTGAAAATTAGACTGGCGCTGATTGTGCGAGAGTACCACTGTTGAAGCCTAGGTCGTTGGCGTCCATATGGTAAGGGGTCAATATCTTCACAGCTTACAGTTTCAGAGAAGGGACGCAGAAAGTGTCATAATGATGGGTCACATTCAAGCATGTCACGGAAGTTTCTGAGCGGTACTCCACTTTGTAGATGCACCCAGGCCCGGCTCGGAACTTAACGGGCCTCCAATATCTTTGCTTGAGCGGTGCTCCATTTAGCGAAAACTCGCAGACTCGGTTGCGAATGTAACGGGCCTCCGCTATCTTTATTTGGGCGGGCGTTCGGATTTACAAATGCTGCCCAAAAAGGTGACTGTTCAAACTGACATTAATCATTGCGGTGAATGAGGAATTTGTCTGCCAATTGAACCCTGTAGCCACTGAATATTTATGTTTTTATGACGGTTCAAACTAACAGAAATTGTTGTAATGACTGAAACCTGTAGCTGCTAATATTTTTGTTTCCTTACAAGAAATTGTTGCAACGACGGAAGCCTATTTCCGCTGAATATTGGCTTTGCCTCACACTCAGTTTTCAATGGGTTCTCCCATTACCTTCTAGGGGATTTTTTTGAGTTGATTAAGGTTCTGGGCATTTATGAAAGGGCATCCTGTGATGTTGGCCGCATGTTCTTGTCTGTGAACAAGAGATCTGAGGTTAAGTTGCGGCGATTCTGGGCCACCCACGTTCATATTTGTATCACTCCACCGATTGCGTCCATCTTGTGGGTTGACCGAAACATTGACACTACCATGGAAGGCATCACCTCCTACAGTTCAGGTCCCGAAACAAATATTGGTCGAAGTTGATCTCCTGACGTGTGATCTTAAAGCAAACAAAGGACGAAGATCGTGAACACATGTACAAAAGAAATACTGAATCTAACATGACAAATCGAGCTACGTTACGAAGCAGGTTCAAGGGTTCTAATTAATTAGGAGTAATCGTTGCAGTCATAGTCACTAGTTAGGCATTTACACTTACCAAATTTGAATATATGGACAACAACTTCTAACTGTTTCATCAAAGACTGTTGGTTTACTTATGCATGGTTAGTGAGGATTAAGTATGCATGGTTATTGTTGGATTACATATACATAGTTACCGTGGAAAACTCCATATTGTATTAAGGAAATTGATGAAACGGAAAAGGAACACAATAGTTTCCTTCACAGAGATCAGAACCAGCAAAAGAATGACATATAGGAAAGTTCCTCCGCCACAACTGCCGCAGTAATATCAGGGACCACATCACCCTTCTTGAATGGTTTTGATTTGATGTTCCCTTCTTTGACCCGAGGATATATTTTGGGATGATATTCCAGTATGATGTTTTTGATATAGAAAATTGATTTCTTCAAGGGCCTTGCCTTGCAGGTTGGAGATATATAGTAATTTCTTCAAAAGACAGTTAAACTAGGAAAGTGGTTTTCAGGATTTCACAGAACAGAGAGTGCATTTTTGGTCATTTGATTGTTTTTACAAATACATTGTTGACTTGATTGTCTAAATAATGGAGAAAAATCATGGATTATTAGAGTTATTAAGCACTCTAATCTTATCTACTGATGGAAGTACAGTTAAAGTCAACAAAAACACTCTCAGAGATATTCAAAAATCTTTACAATATGCACAGGAAAAGATTGATTTTTTGCAGCTTGAATCACAGCTACAGCAAGAAGAACTACAGAAATGGAGTCATCTTTCTGAACCTGTTTTTTTTTTTTTTTGGAAAGATTGAAACAGACTCCCATAAACAGCAAGTCAATAATGCAGCAATTGTACATGCAGATGCAGACGTTTAGTCTGCACTTCCCAAGCCCATCATCAGACCTTGGGAACAGCTTGTCCACAACAAGCACAGAACCGGTCTTGGATATGACAAGGACTTGTCCTTTCATATTCCAGACTATGCCAAGCCCATTCAGTTTCAGAGTGCTAGATTCATTCATGACAGTTCACCTGCTCCTCATGACAGTTCAGCTTCAGCTGTTCCAGACTCTGCTCCTCTCCCACAACAGCAACAACAACAACAGATCGTGAAATGCCAACTCTGTGACCAAGTTGGCCATCTGAAAGATCACTGTTTTGATCTTCATCCATGTAAGCACTGCCATAAAACCAGTCATTCTCCAAACAGATGCTTCAAAAACAAACGTCCTGCAAGAACAAAGATTCATCTAGGATGGATCGCTTCTTGGCAATGGGCATCAACAACCAAGAAGATATTCCAAACACATGTCAGAACTTGTTCCAGAATATTGAACAGTCTTGCAGTTGAGTTTTCTCCATCTTCTCACCTTGTATCTGACAGCGGGGGAAATGATGGTCATCTACAAGCTTCAAAGCCACATCAAGCGAGCCTGAGCCACAACCTGCCACACCAGTTTCAGAGTTGTAGCCAGAGACAAAGATGCCCTTGAACATGCCTTCAATTGGCAATCTGGAACACTTCCTCTAGCAGAAGACACCAGCTTCTTGCTAGCTTTGGAAGAATTCCAGGAACAAAATTAAGAACACTTCTCTAGCAGAAGACTCCAACTTCTTGCCATGTTTGGAAGAGTTCCAGGAATTGCATAAGCATTCCAGAGTTGTTGGTCATCCTTAAACCATCACAGGTTGAGACTTCCCTTTTCAGGTTGAAGTTTTACCTTTTATGTGGGGTGAGGCCTCCCTTTTACGGTTGAAGGTTTCCCTTTTTAAAACAATAGGATCACTTCCTCTAGCAGAAGACTTACAGCTTCTTGCGAGTTTGGAAGAGTTCCGGGAACTGCACTAAGCGTTCCAGTGTTGGTGGCTATCCTTAAACCACCGCCCTTTTTTACCAACATTTCATAGAGCACATTCAGCGTAGTGCTGCCATGCATTATTTGCACATTTTGTATTACAGCTCTTTTCTTGGACTCGTACATAACCCTTCGGATTAAGGGGGGGAATGTTGGACACCTAATCCTAAAGGGTTAGCGTGGAAGCCGAATGGACAAAGCAGTCCAAGGGACCTTGGGATGTGAATCCCAACGGTCACCATATTGCACTATAAATGTACATCTTTTGTGAATAAAATAGCATTGCAAGCTTTATCTTTCCTATTTTTGTTCTCCCTGACCATGTCTGTTTAACAATATTTTTTAACCAACTAATAAAAAATGGATGAATTAAAAAAAAACATTAATATAAAACTTTGAAGTGTTGTGAAAAATATTTAGTTAAAGCATAAATTAATGGAAAGCTAAAGGCAATTTACTACTATATATTTCGTCCTAGACTAGGTATAACAATGAGTTTAAAATAGTAAGGAAAATAATTTTTTATATTTTTATTATTCAATAAAGATTTAAAATAATAATTTATTTATTTATTTATTTTTTTAAGAAAATATGTTGAGTGAAACAGGAGCAGCTCTCATTGGAGTAATTGTTATGGTGTGCTTTATAAGGTATCTAAGAAGAATTGAGCAAATGGGAGTAGGTAGATGGTCCAAAGTTATCTTCTTTTTTTGTTTTTTGCTAAAGCAAGAGACGGTCCCTCTATTAACTTAGTTAAAAAATGATTTACACAAGTTACAATAGACGCCCAGAGGTGCAAACTCCCACAAAGGGAGAGGGAGATTACCCAAAGTGCCCATAAAACCCTCCATTAGTCAAACAGTAACCATGCCTAGACTGCCTTGGAACTGAAAGCAGGCAAGTGGAACCAAAGTCCGCTCCCCAAAACCCACCGTTGATCTGTCTCCTTCCTATCTGGTTGTCAAAAAATCATCACACGCGAAGGTGAAACCTGCTGAAAATCCCTTAAGCTTCTTGATCAATGCTGACCGTTGATCTTTCCCTTCTGATCCAACGGCTAGAATACATATCGCACTGCTTAAAAGCCCGCTAAATACCACGCGATGAAGGGGGTTTGCTTTTCCCGTCCTTCGCCACGTGTTGCTTCCTGAGTGGAATCACTGGTTTTTCATAAAAATCGTCTTTGGTTTGGATGGTGCTCAATGAAGGTGGTAAACCATTAGTAGTTTTATCCTTTTAGGGCCCCCAACTTGCACGCCAAAAGGTGGCCGTTGATCCTCCCCCTCCATATCTGACGGCCACAATCCAAATTAGACCACACATTCACTCGCGGATTACCCAGTGATGAAGGTGGTAATCACTTTTCATCCACCACCACGTGTCGCTTGCTAAATGGCATCACTTGTCCTCCGAGAAAACCACTCCTCGGTCAAAGGGCACCCGATGCAAGTGGTAAATCTCGAGCAGTTTTTGACCCCGGTTTTCTTTTCCTTTGACCTCCAACGCTTTGCACGAGGAAGACATATCCAGAAGGGTGGCCTCCTGCATGGAATGCCTTAGGATTGGTGTTGGCGCTCTGTGGTGTTCGTCTCGGTAACACATTCTCTCATCGCTTCTCCCTTTGAGGAGATATCTCCTGTCTCGATTTCTGCCTTTGTCCCTGCTTATAGAAGCACCCTTAGAGAATCGACCGTGCATATCCTCTGATAAACTGTATGATGTGAACTTATTCTTTGTTGACGTGAAGTAAAATTCTGTCTCTTGACTTGTTCTGATACTACTGTGTATCGATGAAGGCCTGAGATGAGCATTCCTCCTTCATCCTGTCATCTGTTACCTTCTACCACTAGCAGCACAAGTCGATATGCTTGTTTCGAACCCCCTCATTGGCCAGCCAGTCCGCTACTTTGTTGGCTTCCCTATGGACATACACCAACCTCAGAGTTCTTAGAACTTTTAGGTGGGATTGGATTCTGGTCCAAAGTTATCTTCAATGAAGGCATGAGTGAAAGAAGAAATCATGGAGGAGACAAAACAACAAATGGATGCAAAAATGGAATATTTATGTGAATGCATGTCCCACAAATAGCAAGGAGTTAAAGAATTTTGCTATGGAGAAGTTATGTAAGCGTATATGGGGAAAATAATTGGTTAGAAGGAAGAAATATTATTAAATAATGAATCCATACGGGTGTGGATAGTTTTTTAGAAATATAACATTAAAATATAACTAATAAAAAATCTAAACAGTTAAAAATTCTCTCTAGGAACGTTAGATAATTATTATAGCAATAGCTCACCAAATCTATAAGAATTAAATAAATTAATCAAATAAAAATAAATAAATAATTATAAACATGAAATAAATACATAAAATTAATTTAAATAAACATATTAACAATAATAATAATAAAATTATAAATTAATTCTATTCTTTTTAATTAACAAACAAATTATATAATTAGTTAAAAGTATTAATAAAATTATCAAATAATTAATTTAAATAAAAAAATAAACATAACAATTAAATCCAACAAACAATAAAAGTAATTTATCCCTTTTATCTTATTAATTAATTAATTAATTAATCAAATTAATAATTTAATAATTAATTAAACATATTAAATAAGAGATAAAGAATATAATTAATTAAATTAATCAATTCTTTTAAATTTATTAATCAAACAAATTAATTAATTAATTTATCCTTTAAAAAAAATAAAAAACTAGTAAGGATAATGGCCGATCTATTTTCTAATATCTTTTCTTTAATAACCTATATATATATAACCTAAATATAGCTCTTCGATACATCATTAAGATTCTAGAGAATATCTATTGATGCATCCCCTGATGATGGACTCACTTAGTAGTCCGAAACCTTGGGTTCACAAAACTCTATAACAGGTCATTCCTCCTCTATCTAAAGAAGTATTATGTTCAAGAATTCAACCCCACTTGTTATCTCCACCAAAAAGAGTACATTGGAGCTAGCATTCCATGGAGATTAAAGATTTTTATTGCTTAATTAAGAGCTAACTCACATCAACTTCAATGTGAAACGAGACGATGGAAGAGACCTAAAGAAGCTTGGGAAGAAGGGGTGTGTACTTTTTGCACTTGTGGGGCAATAGAATTGGAAAAGCATTTCATTTTAGAATGTGATGCTTTCAGAGATGGGACACTTATGGCAGTATGTTAGCATCAATTCATTGGCATTGCCTTTTCAGTGAGGGGACCCTTAGAAGGTTGGGTCAGCTCATCATCAATTTGAGTAAGAAAATGATTGAATTGAAAAAGGCAAAAAAAAAGGGAGGTTTGTAGTCCCATAGACTATTTTTAGTCTCGTGGACGTTAAATATCATTATTTCATTAATAAAATTAAATTATTTTGTAAAATTGTTGTTTGTGATGGAGATTTGATGTTATAAATAACATTTGAAAGAATGCGGTAATTGGATGTAGCTTGGGTAATTGGAGAAATGTTATTATCCTTCCCAATTGGGTTGAATTTTCACATGTGACATGTTGAGCTCATAATGAGTATATCCTTGTAATGGCTCTAAGCTTGAGTATCTCTTGAGTATTGAAACACGTATATTTCTTTATAAAATATAAAGATGTTTCTATAGGAAAAAACATTTGACAAAATGTTTTGTTAATAAATTCAAATTTTAACAAAGCATAAAAGTGTAAATAAAGTGTTTTTTTTTTTTTTTTTTTTTTTTTTTTTTTTTTTTTTTGGGCAAATTCTAAGCTATTTATATTAAGAAAAAGAAAAAGATATATACAAGAGGTCGAAACCTCTGAGAGCGCGTGAACAGCTCTCTGTCAAGTTTTCCAGACCACGAATGGTGTTTACATGCTTTGACACCGTGTCTGTGCTCAAAATTACATTTCCAGTCTACTGAATTAGACATGATGACCTGGAATTAACAAAAATGCATGAACAGAAGCTGACAAGACAAAATATAATCTGACTAGACAAACCAGAGGCTGACAAGACCAAACCAAGATGCCTGAGAGGAGAGGGAAGCTGGAGAGATGGCCCACGTCCCGCATCCGAATAGGTGGCACAGGCTGAGCGTAGGTGGCATGCAGGACGCTACGTGGGCAGATACCAAACACCGTAACCAAAAGAGCAAGGCCGAACTGACCACAGGTGGTCATCGAAACAGAACCAAAACACCAAAAAACACAGGAGAGGACCCTTACTCCTTCCCCGCTTCTGCAGCCGCCTTGTCTTCATTTTCCTTCTGCTTAGCAGCTTGCTGCTCGGCTTCCCATTCCGCTTCCTCTCTTGCAGGATCAGGCACAAATTCAATTTCCATGCCACACGGAATATCCTCCAGTCTCAGAAAGCCTGGAGGGAGAATGGGATACAACCGACCACCAAAGAAACGCTCAGGCTGTTTGTTTTCCTCAGGTATCTTCTTATCAGCCAAACTGGTGATTTCCATATCAATAAGATTACAGATTTCCCTAAGGGCTTCATTCTGCTCTTTGGACTGAAAGCCTGAACTATCCTCATCGAGCTTGCTTTGAGAGGATGGTTGGTAGGAGCTTTCCTTCTGACTGCCGCTCTGTGAGGCGTTGTTGGAGCTTAGCTCCTGCTCCTCAGAGCTACCCTTGCCCTCACCCTCTGCGTCGTCTTCCTCCGGAAACACCACGGTGATTAAGGTTGAAACAATAGGCCTGTTGGTGCGGCGAATGTATCTGAACTTCACAATCTGCACCAAATTATCGGTATCTAAGTCGGAATCGACATAGCCAGGGGTGCTGAGTGAAGCATAAGCCAAAGGGGAGACCCTTCGAGGGCTATGGATGCCCCTGCCACCAGATTTTCTGCCCCGACGCGGCGAGGCATGACCACGAAGAGGCATTCTGAGCCGACCGAAATGAAACAGGGTTTTCTTGACCCGGCCTTCAGTGAGAAGGTAAGACAGAGGGGACCAAATCTCACTCTGTTCCTTGCCTCTGAAGCGAATCTGCTTCACACCAACATCCCCCTTCTCTGCCCACAAACCCACATTCTCTTGCAGAGCAGCACCGCGAATCTTTGCCTGTTCAGACAGGCTTATCAAACTAAATGCTCTGTTCCTCGACATTCTGGCAGCTTCTACCTTAATTCCTTGGTAGCTCGGGCTGTAGGAATGGCAATGAATGCCATTAAATGTGCGCTTAATGATCTTCATTAATCGCAGGTCCCTTCGTCCCGAGGACGCCGCGTGACTATCACGTGGCTGGCATCAGACAACGTGTCACCCGCATCCGGGGAAATAAAGTGTTATTATTACTAATAATATAAATATAAATTTTCCCTTGAGGACTAGATTTTGATAGATATAAATTGTATTTTAAGAAAAATCATAGTTGTGTGTGAGAGAGAGATACTAATTAGGTTTAATTTGGGAGGAATGATTTTTATCATCTCTATCTAGATTCATTTTTTGCAAGTGACATGTTAAGCTTTTGACTAGTATATTGGCGTAGTGGTTGAGAACATGCGCCTACTTGTAAGAAGTTATAGGTACAAATCCAAACGGGAGTTAGAGTATATACACTTCCATGGACTTTACTATTCACATTATGCAGAGGCAGGTCTCTTTCCTCTCAAATAAGGAGGTCTCATAGGTGTCTAGCTTTCCGATGGTCTTAAAATTAGATTATTAGGAGGTCTCATGCATAGCCTCTCAAACAAGGAGATCCCATAGGTGTCTAGCTTCGCGATGGTCTTAAAATTAAATTATTAGGGGGCCTCAAACAAGGAGCACTCATAGGTGTCTAGCTTCGGAATGGTCTTAAAATTAGATTATTAGGGGTTCTCATGCACAACCTCTCAAACAAGGAGATCTCATAGGTGTTTAGCTTCACGATGGTCTTAAAATTAGATTATTAGGGGGTCTCATACACCAATTTGGTTTCTAGCTTGACAATGGCCTTAAAATTAGATTATTATTTTATTATTAATGACTTTGAGTCCTATTGTTAACTAACCTTGTATCTTAAAGATTTTAGGATCTACGTGAAGTGATAATGACTTTGAGTTCTATTGTTAACTAACCTTGTATCTTAAAGATTTTAGGATCTACAGGAAGTGATATCTCCAAAATACGAGGAAGTACTCAAGGATTTTCCTCATGCAAGATAAATAATAATAAGAATGTGATTTAGATTATTATATCAATAACATCAATTCAAATTTTAATAAGCATAAAAATTTTAAAAATGTGTGTGTTTGTGTGTTATTATTTTTATTATAGTTGAGTCAAGAAATTACATACATAGCAGCCACATGCTTGTAGTTTTATGCCAAAAAATAGAGAATAAAAAAGTTATACGAAAGAATTTACACTTTGTCCACAAAAGAGAATTCAGTTTTGCTACTAATCCACGGGATAACTAGGACATGTACATAATCCCACAAAACTATACCATCCAAAAGTATATGTATTCAATACTCTATAAATGTCGACAAAGACCAACATCATTCATAAACCAAACTAAGACTAAGTATAACATCATACAAAGAAAGAAATTGATATCACCCCGAGGAATTGGACACCTATATGTGAACAACATTAGCGTTTAGGCTAGTTGGACTATGGTGCTTTTTGCAGGTGAGGTGCCCTTCCAGGTGGGTGAGACGAGTGTTCACGGACATGATGTGAGAGTGCAAATGCTTGACTTCTTGATGAATGCTCTCAAGCATAGAAGCCATCTGAGAGCTCACCTCTCCTCTGCACCGCATTACTTTGCCAATTAGGGTCTTGGTATGATAGTAAAGTTAAATTGCTTGAAGGTATTGATTTTATCTTCCCCTTACGTGACCTGTTTGGTCAATTTAGTATTCCTAAATTGATATCATTAATTTGTCAACCCGGGGCTTGTAAGCTGATGAAGTGAAGGTGTACTATATGTACTTAAGCAACCTCTTAAAGATTTTTGTCGTTTGGGGTGTTTGTTTGTGATTATTTTATCTTCCTAAGATGAAATGATGTATTTATAAACAAATGAGTGATGGTGTGTGTGGAGTGAATTCTAAATGAGTGAGGGTGTGTGATTAGTGACTCCTAACTAATTGCTAAGAAAGGAATGCTTTGAAGGAAATGAATTAAAATAACTGAAAGCAAAGAACCACTCTTCTAATGGCATTAGACACCATTCATGCTGCTGCAAAAATAAGAAAATCACTTAAAAGACCAATGATAAAGTTTATCTCTTCCTAACTCTCTGCCTTTAACACATAGTACTGTGTAAGACACGATTAAGAAGTAGCTAAAAGTAAGTC
>APFE031051222.1:0-11188 GCA_000404065.3 Pinus taeda | reverse complement strand
TCAACCAAACCACCAATGCAGTTTCTCATATGTAAGGAAAATTCTAAAATATGAGCACTAAATCTAAATCTAAATCTAAATGCAAATAAAATATAATCTATTATGGAAGCAATCAAAAGAATATATTAAATCTAACTCGATTAAAAGAAGGATCAATCATCCTCTCAATCAAGAGAAAAATATTGAAATTTGGACCAACTTTAATTTAGAAAAAAAGTCAAGTAAATAAGAGAAGGAAATAATTCTATTACTTGCTACTTATTTGAACAAATATATACATTCAACTACCAATAAATTGGTATTGTGCTGCACATACCTCTATATTCAAATAAAATGAATTGAAAATAAGTAGTATAATTTCATTAAAGAAATAGTTCTTAATATAATCATGACTAAAACAAAGATAAACTTGTCATCAATCTACTAAATAGTTATAAGTGATAATATGCATGTCTATTCAAATTCATTGCCTATCTTTAATATGAATAAGAGCTGTCACTAAAATATAGGTTTTCAATGTTTAGATAAGCATACAATCAACTCAAATTTGTAATAGTGTAACCCAACAATCAAATAGTTATCTTGATGAATGATTCAACCATAATTAAATTTAAATGAAGACCTTCAATCAACCTCTAACTTTGACATTAGTGCACAAAAATTCCATACCTGATTGTAGCATTTGAGTACATGATTTCTAAAAAATTCCATGATATCATGAAATTTTGGAGCTGGAATACACCTCTTAATATCTAGTCCAAATATATCCAATTTTATACAAAATTCAGTCCTCTACAATAGTGCAATAAACTCTGTTTTTGAAAACAAGTAGAAGCCTTTTCTCATTTTCCCTATTGTTATTTATAATTACAAAAATAAATGCCCAAAAAGGAGAGTTGTTGAAAGAATGGTTGAGATCTTTGATTTTAGTTGGAAAGAATCCCTTTCTCTTCATCGCCAGTGCAATCCATTTTCTCCAAGATTTCTTTTCCTCGTCATTTCCACCAAGGTCTACAAAGAACCAAACAAAATAAAAATTAAAACCAATTAAAATAAGGAAAAACTAAGATTTCCAAAATTTTGAAAAATAAACTAACCGATCAGAATTTAATTTAATAGTTTAATAAAACCAAATCTAAGTTTTCCCCTTGCTTGCTTGTGAAGAGAAGATTTAGGAAATTGATCTTATAAAACTAATTTGCAACAACAAGCCACTTTGGAAGGATGAAAACTCTCCAAAACAAACTCATAAATTGATTTTTTGATGCAAATTCATCACTGTAAATTATGTTATTTTTTTTGGAGTGGTTAATGATCGAATTTGGTCATACAACCACTCCCATATCCTTTTGGAAGATATGATATTTCCAACAACCTCTCATGTGCTCATTTTCATTGCATAAAATTCAAGATATTAGCCTCCAAAATTGAAATTCCCAAATTAGCAAACTATTGGAAAATACATAGTCCTAATATGTTTTTTATTAATGTTAAGTTTAAATAACTTTAAAAATATTTAAAATAAAATATAAATAAAATAAACAAATATAATAAATAAATTTAAAAATTCAAAAGAGGAGTTTAAGTTTTTAATGGTTTCAAAGTAAAAGTAAATGAGGGGATGCATGTACATGTAAAGGAATAAAGGAGGCAGTGGGTGGAGGCTTGTGAGTGGAGTACGAGCCCGCCACCACTCCAAGGTATTTTTTATCTACCCATTAATAAATATAAGCTCCCATTTTAATTATAATTTGCTCTTTGTGCTTCTTTGCCTTCATTCCGAAGTCTAGTGAACCTGGGTGGGTTTGGCAAAAATGAAATTACAATACCTCTAAGAAGTTAGGGAACTGGGGAAGAATACTCTATGTCATTGTTAAATAGTTAAAATTATATTTATAAATAATTAATTTTAATTAACTTAGTCAATTAAGGTTAAATCAATTTAATAAAAAATATTACATATTCATATAAATTTTATTTACAATTTGTAAAAATATAATAAAATACAAATTTACAAATTTTACATCGAGGTAATGAAATTCAACCAAACTTTGACTATAGATATTTTCTAAATTTTAAGTCACAATGAGGTGAAATTCGAACCATTGGAAAATTACAACAAAACACATGTAATAGAGCAATCAAAATGAAAATATAAGAAAAGCTAAAATATCACAAAATAAAAAAATTAAAGTATTAAAGAATTTGTTTGACTAAGATTTACATGGAGGGTCCCCATAAAAGGTTTAAAAATTATAGGGGGTACTGTGAAAAAAAACCTAGGACTTCCAAATACAAACTTTTTCATGTTCTAATTGGAATTTGTTTCTATATACATGAAGTAACTTTTCTCCTTTGATTCAATTTGTAACATCAAGCAATGACACCTCAGTCATAAAATATATTTCCACAATACTACAAGTTATACAACACTACTTCTGAACACATATCCTATAGTATGATGCAATGAGAGGAAGTATCTCTACACATGTCCTTACAATAATTTCAATTCAACATATCACACTTCACAAGTGTATGGAACATACTTGGTCCATCCTACTTAACAAGTCGTATCTTGCCTTTATGCCTTATCGAACTTCCATATTCAAAACTGTGATGATGTCATTACTAGAAATACGAATATGAATTATATGATACAAAAAAATGGGATGGTTTGAACAATATGGAGATTACTTCTACTTTTGGAGGTGAAAATTTTCAATTTATTTCTTTTGGTCCGACTTGAATACTTATTGAAGCTACAAGAAAATCAACACACTTCCCTCTAAGAGGATAACCCTTTAGTCTCTTAAAACACACCCTTATATTATTATATCAATTCTTCCATTTGTTGGTTTTGTTCCTTATAACACCCCTTGAAAGATGAATTTTCTCTCATCAAATCTTCTACACATTGGTTTTATTTAAAGAATAGTAAAACATATGTCTTTCTAGAATTGATTATTTTCTTGGCTTGGTTGGCACTTACCAACAAAAAATTGGAGTTTCCATTATATGTGTTGATGGTTAAGGAATTTCCATCCTTGATGAGATGATACTAGTTGGCTTTCTGCATGAATATTTTATCATACTTGTAATTATAGGGAATTCCAAATACCACTCCATGTACATCAAGTGGAACTACATCTAATTCTACTTCAACAATGATGCAGGAGCATCTGGTCGACAGGGTGAAGACCGAGAAAGGGCGGACAAAGTTTCTGAAGAAGTTTGGGAAAGATGAACAGTTCGACAAAAGGACAGCAAGTCTGTCAGAGTTCTTACGTCTTTTATTTAATTTCTTCCAAAGTCAACTACAACATTAGATTCTGTTAGTTAATTTTTATTTATTTTACTTTACTGTAGCAACAGGTCTTAATTATAGTTGTTAGAATTAGATTAATATCAATAAGCAATGTAAACAGAAAACGCTTGTGGAACAAAGAAGACAAAGTAAACAAATGCATAGACAGGTAAAGTAAGTTTATAGTAATTGCCAGGCAAACTGTAATAGAATAACTATCTGACAAACTGTAAGGAATAACTATCTGCAGTTATCTAACTGCCTGTAACTATTGTATAAAAGGAAAGACAAAATGACCCAGAGGGGTTCAGCAGCTAAGCAATTTGAAAAGAGAATTAGAGATATATATATCAAATTTCCTTCATCTAAAATTTTGTGCACAAGTAGACATACGAATGGAATACATAAGTCCTCTGTATTAGAAATTTCTATATATATTTCTGTACAATTAATTCGTTGTAGGCAAACACAGTGACAGAGACTCACAAAAAGTTCACATATATATTATTGCATATCCAATATCGTTGCAGGCAAACACAGTGACCGATATTCCAAATACCACAAGTCTAAAGATAAGCCGAGACCGAGAGTGAGCAATAGGCGGAAAGAAGCGAATAGTTTCGAAGAACACAATGACCCACAGTCGAAACCGGGTAACAAACAACATCAAACTTAATCATAGATTACATATCACTGTATAATACATTGCAGGCTTGTCGAATTTAAAATTACATGAATGAACTGTGCGACGAGGGTTCGATGAACCGAACCATCAATTAACAGAACCTACAGCAACCCTCCACACCACGGCTACGGGTTGGAACAGCCAAACATTAAATGCTACAACTATTAATCATACAGACGCAAGTAACTACAGCAAGAACAGAGAGCCACGGAAGCATCCAATATACAGACTACAGACACAAGCAGACATAGCCAAAACGAAGAGCCACGAAATCAACCAAGATAAGAACAGAGCTACCCGGGAGAAATATCGACCGAAATCTTTGCGAGAGCTACGGAACTGGTCACCTGCAACCATTACAAAGGAGTTAAGTTAGGGTTTGTTACCAAAATAAAACCCTCGAACCAGAAACGAAGCCGTCAAGCTAAAAACGAATTAGCAAGAAGCGAAGCTGTGTATGGCTAAAGGGGAGAGCCATACCTGAAAGTGAACCGAGTCCACAACTCACCGAAACGAAGTGAAACCCTGACCACGGAGGGGCCGAGTATTGTTAGACACAGCTTGAATAGAAAACAAGGAACTATAGCAGGGAACAAGTGAATTACCTGAGCATAGAGCCGAGCGCCGGAGAAATACCAGGTTGCAGACCAATGAACTGCACATTGTCAACTGGGTAAACCAGAAACCCTCAACACCAGCATTCACCACAAAATTATAGCGCCATTGACCGAGAAAAACAGTAAATACAGAAGTAGAACCAGTCAACCGAGCATAGACACGAAAAACAAGCCGAATGCTAAGTAAAAGAACCATAACTCACCAGTAAAGCATGAACCGGATACACAGACGAAAAGACAGTGAAAAACCATATCGTTTATCCATAAACCCTTCAGAAATTCAACAGTGTGTCAACACAGGCGTAGAACAACCAGAGGCAGAAACGAGCATCAGAGCAGAACCACAGAGCAGTGAAACGACGAGGTGAAAATGACAAATGAGCGCGAATTGACAAGGTGAAAAGGGAATAAGTGAGAATTAGGGTTTGGCAGCTTCGAGGAGGATAGGTGTCGCAGCAAGGACAGGTAAGTACCGCGGGTTGATTAATAATCACCTACCGCATCAATTGCAATCAAACCATATTCAATATCCGAATATCAGCGAAGGACCGCGAAGGATTGTGCTGGCGTGGGACCACTTGGGCTGGCCACATCAATTGGTATCAAAGCCAGGTTCTTTTATTTATTAAAATTTAGAGGAAGATGGCAGAAGGAAAAGCGCCAAGGTGAGGACGTGGAAGAGGTGCACGTAGGGGAGCGGATGAAGGATTAAGAGAACAGATTAGAGTTCTTACAGCTCGCTTGGAAGCAGTGGAAGCTGGTAAACGAAGAGACCCAGAATTGGGAGATGACAGTGAGGAAGAAGCGGTAGCTGCTGCAGACGGGTCTGATGAGGAAGCTCGAGAATTGAGACTGTTGCCTTCAATTTTATTGGCCAGCAGCAAACCAAAGACAGAGATTTCAAATTACGATGGCAGTCTGTCTGTTGATATCCTACTAGATTGGATAAGCGAACTAGATAAATATTTCGAGAATGAGGAAGTTAAGGAGGATAAGAGAGTCAAGTTCGCTTCTACTAAGTTGAAAGGACATGCCCTCTTGTGGTGGGATAATTTCCAAGCAGACAGAAAAAGACTAAGCAAATTACCCATACAAAAATGGTCAAGGATGGTAGCGAAACTGAAGGGCAGATTTCTGCCGAAAGATTACTAGGTTGAACTATGTCGGTGAGTACAGAATTTGAGACAGAAGGGTATGACTGTCAAAGAGTACACGGAAGAGTTCTACCAGGTAAATCTACGTGCTGGTTATATGGATGAGACTCCAGAAAAGACAGCGAGGTATATCAACGGTTTGAGGATGGAGATCCTGGATGAAATTAGCATTCTTTCTCCCCGAAGTATTGAAGAAGCCTTTCAGAGTGCTGTGAAGGCTGAGGAGAAAATTAATAGGAAGCAGAATATCAGGAGAGGGAGAGGGAATGGTAGAGGACGAGGACAGTCCTACGGAAGAGGAAAGAGTGCTGTGAACAGTGAAGAAGGCAACAGCTCAAAGACTTCAGGGACAACAGACAAAGGAGACAGCACCAGAGGAGGTCGGTCATATCAGCGAGGACGAGGGAATGGCCGCAGAAGGGGGACTAGTTTCCAGTGCTACAGGTGTCAAAAATGGGGACATCGATCCTTTGAATGTCCAAAAGTTGAGCAGACAGGTTAGAGAGGAACATTTATGATTCAGCCTGAAGAAGCTGAAGCGCAACCACGGGAAGTGCAAGATATGGCAAAAACGGGAGAAGCGTTGCTTTTGAATAAAGTGCTGTTAAAGAGAACCAAGGAAGTGGCTGAACCAACACAGCGGAAGTCACTGTTTCAGACAGTCTGTAAATCGCATGGGAAATGCTGCAAGGTGATAATAGACAGCGGGGGTATGGATAACTTGGTTGCCACTGAGATGGTGGAAAAACTGGGGTTGAAGCGGCTGAAGCACCCCACACCTTACAAGGTGTCGTGGCTGCAGAAAGGCCACCAGCTGTTGGTTGACGAACAATGCGAGGTAGAGTTTCGCATTGGCAAGTACCACAATACAGTGGTCTGCGATATTATGCCCATGGACGTGTGCCACATACTGCTCGGAAGACCATGGCAGTATGACCGGAAGGTGACACACGATGGGAAAACTAATTGTTATAAGTTTACGAAGGATGGGGTCAAGCACACACTCGTACCCATCAAAGAGGAAGATTCAGCAGAATCAAGTGGAACAAAGGCGTTGTTAATGGGAGGAAAACAGTTCATAAAGCAGATTGATGAAACTGAAATTAATTTTGCAGTTGTGAGGAGGATGAAGCCAGTATTACTGAACCTAGAGAAATCAGAATTGCCTAAGTAAATACAAGAGCTGTTAGAAGAATTTCAAGACATTGCGGCTGATGAGTTACCTAATAAGTTGCCTCCTAAAAGGAGCATCAACCATCACATTGATTTTATACCAGGAGCAAGCTTACCGAACAAGGAAGCGTATAGAATGAGTCCAAAGGACAATGAAGAAGTACGCAAACAAGTGCAGGAGTTGTTAGATAAGGGACTGATCAGAGAGAGTTTAAGCCCCTGTGCAGTACCTACAGTCCTTGTGCCCAAGAAGGGTGGAGAGTGGTGAATGTGTACAGATTCGCGGGCTATAAACAAGATCACCATCCGATACAGGTTTCCCTTGCCTAGGATGGATGACATGATGGACTGCCTTAGTGGGGCAACATATTTTACAAAAATCGATCTGAAAAGTGGGTATCATCAGATCAGAATTAGAGAAGGAGACGAATGGAAGACAGCCTTCAAGACCAACGAAGGACTATACGAATGGCTGGTTATGCCATTTGGGTTGAGTAACGCTCCAAGTACCTTTATGAGACTGATGAACGAAATGTTAAAGGAATTTATTGGAAAATTCGTGATAGTTTATCTAGATGATATTTTAATTTTTAGCAGGACGAAAAGAGAGCACCTTCAACATATTCGAAGAGTATTCGAGAAGCTGCAGCAGAACAAACTGCTGATAAATTTGAAGAAATGCACTTTCCTACAGAAGGAGTTAATTTATCTGGGTTTCGTAGTGGCAGAGAATGAGTTAAAAATGGACCCAGAGAAGATTACAGCAATCATGAGTTGGCCGTCAGCAAAGAGTTTATTCGAGGTACGTAGCTTTCACGGTTTGGCAAGTTTTTATAGAAAGTTCATTAAGAATTTTAGTGAAATCTGCGCGCCAATGCTAGAGACCATCAAAAAGGCCAGCCAACCTTTTTGCTGGACTAAGGCAGCAGAAGACAGTTTTCAACTTCTGAAGCGGAAAATAATGGAGAGGCCAATCTTGAGGCTGCCCGATTTTAGCAAACCTTTTCAGGTTCGGTGTGATGCAAGTGGGACAACTATTGGCGCTGTACTCAGTCAAGAGGACAGACCAGTGGCATTCTTTAGTGAGAAACTAAATGAAAGTCGGCAGAAGTATTCGACATACGACAAAGAATTCTATGCAGTGGTTCAAGCCTTGAAGCATTGGAGGAACTACTTACTAGGTAATGAGTTCGTTTTGTTCTCTGATAATTCTGCGTTACAGTACATAACACAACAGCACAAATTGAACCATAAGCATGCCAAGTGGGTGGAGTACCTGCAAAGTTTTGCTTTCGTGTTGAAGCACATAAGTGGGCAAGCCAACAAAGTGGCAGATGCTTTAAGCAGAAGATCCTTGCTCTTACAGGAAAGCGGCATAGAGGTGATGGGGTTTGAGTATTTGAAGGATTTGTACCAGATGGACGCGGATTTCAAGGAAGCCTTTGAGGCATGCCAAAATCCTGTCTTAAGGAATACAAGCCCATGGCTAGATTTTAATTTACAGGAAGGATTGTTATGTCGAGGTGGACAGCTATGTATTCCGGATTGTTCGATGAGGGAAAATCTAGTGAAAGAGAAACATAGTGGAGGTTTAGCAGGACATTTTGGCGTTGATAAAACACTGGAACAGCTAGGACATTTTTATTACTGGCCGAAAATGAGTCGGGACGTATAGAGATATGTAACCAGGTGTAAAATCTGCCAACTAGCGAAAGGGCACAGCCAGAATACTGGGTTATATACGCCCCTACCAGTTCCAAGCAGGTCGTGGGATTCAGTCAGCATTGAATTTTTCCTAGCATTTCCTAGAACGCAGCGGGGATATGATTCAGTGATGGTGGTGGTGGATAGATTTTCAAAAATGGCTCATTTCATTCCGTGCCGGAAGACTAGCAACGCCACAAACGTGGCACATATCTTCTTCACAGAAGTAGTTTGATTACATGGCTTACCAAAAACTATAGTTTCAGACAGGGATGTAAAATTTACAGGGCATTTTTGGCGCACCCTGTGGAAAAAGCCGGGCACATAGTTAAATTTCAGTTCTGCGTATCACCCGCAGACTGATGGACAGACAGAGGTGGTGAACAGGATTTTGGGCAACTTGTTGCGAAGCTTGACAGGAGAAAACTCGCGATTGTGGGATCGAGCTCTTGCCCAGGTAGAATTCGCTTATAACGATTCGCCTAATCGGAGCAAAGGTCTTAGCCCATTCCAAATCTTATATGGTATGCATCCGCGGGGAGTACATGAATTACGCGATTTAGGACAGCTAGAAAGGAGGAGTGCAGACGGGGAAGATTTTGCCGAAGCAATGAGCGAACTGCACGAGAAAGTTAAATTGAGATTACAGGACAACACGCAGAAATATAAGCAGCATGCAGACATAAAACGACGTGAGGTACATTTTGAGATTGGAGACGAAGTCCTTGCGCATTTGCGTTGGGAACGGTTTCCTAAGGGTATGTATAACAAACTGAAGTTTAAGAAAATCGGCCCATGCAAAATTCTTCGCAAGTTTTCAGCGAATGCATATGAAATTCAGCTTCCACCTGATATAGGTATATCACCCATATTCAACGTGGCAAACCTGTTCCCATATCTTGCCCAGGCGGAAGACGAAAGAATGGTACAGCCACAACGGGACACCCAGTTCGAGAGCAGTCTTTGGAAGAAATAGTTACCGTCGGTCAAGACCCATGAAATCAAAGGAATCATCAGCACACAGGTAGCCAAGAAGACGCGCAGGAAGGAGTATCTGCGTTATCTCGTCAAGTGGAAGGACCATCCAATGGAGGACAGTTCCTAGCTCGACGAGACACAGATTCGGAAGGCGGGCTACTCGGTGGAGGAACTCATGGAACGGAGCCATGAGATCTCTCTTTTACCCCGGCAGCCTAATGCAGGAGCATCTAGTCGATAGGGTGAAGACCGAGAAAGGGCGGACAAAGTTTCTAAAGAAGATTGGGAAAGATGAACAGTTCGACAAAAGGACAGCAAGTCTGTCAAATTTCTTACGTTTTTTATTTAATTTCTTCCAAAGTCAACTACAACATTAGATTCTGTTAGTTAATTTTTATTTATTTTACTTTACTGTAGCAACATGTCTTAATTATAATTGTTAGAATTAGATTAATATCAATAAGCAATGTAAACAGCAAACCCTTGTGGAACAAAGAAGACAAAGTAAACAAATGAATAGACAGGTAAAGTAAGTTTATAGTAACTGCTAGGCAAACTGTAATAGAATAACTATCTGACAAACTGTAAGGAATAACTATCTGCAGTTATCTAACTGCCTATAACTATTGTATAAAAGGACAGACAAAATAACCCAGAGGGGTTCAGTAGCTAAGCAATTTTAAAAGAGAATTAGAGAAATATATATCAAATTTCCTTCATCTAAAATTCTGTGCACAAGTAGACATACGAATGGAATACATAAGTCCTCTGTATTAGAAATTTCTATATAGATTTCTGTACAATTAATTCGTTGCAGGCAAACACAGTGACAGAGACTCACAAAAAGTTCACATATATATTATTGCATATCCAATATCGTTGCAGGCAAACACAGTGATCGATATTCCAAATACCACAAGTCTAAAGATAAGCCAAGACCGAGAGTGAGCAACAGGCGGAAAGAAGCGAACAGTGTCGAAGAACACAACGACCCACAGTCAAAACCGGGTAAGCAACAGCATCAAACTTAATCATAGATTACATATCACTGTATAATACATTGCAGGCTTGTCGAATTTAAAATTACATGAATGAACTGTGCGACGAGGGTTCGATGAACCGAACAATCAACTAACAGAACCTACAGCAACCCTCCACACCACGGCTACAGGTTGGAACAGCCAAACATTAAACGCTACAACTATTAATCATACAGATGCAAGTAACTACAGCAAGAACAGAGAGCCACAGAAGCATCCAATATATAGACTACAGACACAAGCAGACACAGCCAAAACGAAGAGCCACGAAATCAACCAAGATAAGAACAGAGCTACCCAGGAGAAATATCGACCGAAATCTTTGCGAGAGCTACGGAACCGGTCACCTGCAACCATTAAAAAGGAGTTAAGTTAGGGTTTGTTACCAAAATAAAACCCTCGAACCAGAAACGAAGCCGTCAAGCTAAAAACGAATTAGCAAGAAGCGAAGCCGTGTATGGCTAAAGGGGAGAGCCATACCTGAAAGTGAACCGAGACCACAACTCACCGAAACGAAGTGAAACCCTGACCAC
>APFE031051215.1:143268-243146 GCA_000404065.3 Pinus taeda | reverse complement strand
TAGTTGTATTTAGTCTAACTGGAAAATAGACTAAGATGAGTTGGGTGAATTAGTTATTAATTAATTCACAAGTTATTAACTCATAATACAACTAATGAATACATCAGTTAACTCAGTTGCATGTCAGTGCATGTTCAGTTCAGCAGGGACAGGTGTTAGAGAATCAGATTGCTATCAGTTTTGACTATAGTTGTGCACCAGATCTTGCACAAATCAGGGGATTGAGTATGCCATTGAGTTTGCAGGTATTGTAGCTTGTTCTCACGTGATTTAGCCAAGGAAAGACGTGGCTTCCTTGGTATTATCACCGGTTCTTGTGCAGGTATTGAGCAACAGAGGCAGGCAAGCAACGGAAGAGATTTGAGCGAGTGATTGATTCAGATCTGAGCTGTATTGTGTGTAACAGGTGGAGCTGGTACTGGATTGCTTGTGAGAAGTATTATGCTGTGTAATGTTACATGACTCAATCATTAATATACAGATAGTTGGGGTTTTTAGCGAGATGCTTTCCCGGGATACATACTGTGTTAATGTGTGAATGCTCTTGATGTTTTATTGTTATTGATGCTGCTATATTGATGATCAACGTAGAGGAGCTATGTATTGAGTATGTTTTCCGCAATAGTACATGATCAGGATAATCTCTGTTGAATATGTGTTAAATTATTCAAAATTTCTACACACTATAAGTAGAAAGGATTTCAAGCTCATTTGTCACATCATCACAAGTACAATTCATCAAAGGGAAGACTAATCTAAGATAGTCATAGACCTAAAGGTGCCTAAGTTGGATTTGAAGAGAAGGATGAATTTGGTTTTTTCTCTTGTGATCTGGATTGGATGAGTTAGGAAGAGCTACTAGACGATTGTTTTACATGGTTTTGTGCACATGGTTGGGATCATATATGTGTTAAAGGACCGATCTTGTTTGATATATATTAAAGGAGGGACAAGAGCTTGTCTAGTTTTTGACTAAGGGGTTGCAATGCCTATGATGAAGTAGAATAGAGGGTTGAAGTCTCTTAAGTAAAGCGTAGAAAGTATAAGGCCTATATATGAGGTCACCACAGGGTTTGAGGATGATATGGCCGCAATGAAGGGACCTCCTAAAGTAGCTGCAGGAGCCCTAAAGAGGGATGAAAATGCGTATGTTATATGATCTCCTCGAATGATTTCTTCATGGTTGTGTAGTGACATGAAGTAGGTATGTGGTTGTGTCTTTATGTGATGATTATTAGGTTGATGAAGTTTGGTTTTGGAGAGTGATTATAGTAGCCCTAAATTTAGTGATTGTAAGTGGTTTTTCATTGATGTGAGGGTCGAATAGACTAGCCCTAAGTATAATGATATTGATGTGGGAAACTATTGTTGCAAGGGATGCTCTTTAAAGCCCTGAGTACAATGATAAAGGAGAAATCTTATCATTGTTGGAGGGAAACCTTCCAAGACCTTATGTGTAGTGAATTTTGTTGTGGCAAAGCATTGCTAGAATCATTCTTAGAAACCTTTGTAGCAACAAAAGATTCTTAGAGGGAAACCTATGTTCAGTCTTCTTGGAGCACCAAGCGGATTGATAGAAGGTGTTTTGGTTAGCTGAAGATACAATCAATTCTGGAGCAAAAAAGATAATTGTGAGCAATAGTAGAGGTGGAAAAGGACTTGCTAGGTGTTCAAGGCACGTGGATTTAAAGGGATAAGTTGATCACTCCTTCAACAAGTAAGTAAGTGTGTCTTGTTAAAGGGTATATTGAGAGTCATAAGTTGTTAACATCAATCCCTAGTTGTTGTTGTATTAGGGTTATTTGTAAGGGTCATGATCCCTAGTATGGGATCCCTATGTTTTTTGTATTAAATATTATAATATAAAAGGTCTTAGGCTGAAAAAATATTGTTTACTTTATTGATTCACTGTTGTACATATTTCATTGTGCAAAGTGCTTGGTGTTGTGGAATTTTAGTGTGTTTGTGATCGTGTTTTAAACATATACATGATTCTAAAGTTCCAAGGAAAAATAGACATAATATTAGAGCTACTTTGAAGGGAAAATTGATAGTACAGGTTGAATGTACAACTCAAGATGGATTTGGTTGCCTTGTTGTTGAAGGACTAGCAACATGGTGAAGTTGGTCACAAGTTTGAATTATGAAGATAGACTGGATGGCTTATCCAACTATAGTCCTTGGAAGGAAAGGATCAAGCTAGTTTTGTTGGTGAACAAGATTTGGGAGTTTACCGACAAGGAGATTAAGAAACTAATAGATCCTATAGAGTTGGAATTGTATGAGGAGTTGGATATGAAGGAGAAGTTGAACATCCTAGACATTGTCAAGTATCACTTGATACCTCATCTAACTAGGAAGAATGTTGTCCATGAGATGTGGAAAGCTCTTCAAGATTTGTTCCAAAATAATAATGAGAACCGATTGTTGGTGTTGAGAGAGAAGTTGAAGAACAACAAGATGTTTGATGGTGAAGGTGTGGATCAATGTCTTATGAGACTTTCTTAAGTTCAAGATGAGCTTGTTTCCATAAGTGAAAGTGTTCAAGAGTCTCAACTAGTGAGTATTGCTTTGAAGGGATTTTTCAAGGAATTGAAGTCATTTATCAAAGGGAATAGGGCTCAATAAAATCTTCAATATTGGAATAGGTTATGGGATGACTTCATCTAGGAAGAACTGCACGACAAGGATATTCATAAGAAGAAGAATTATTTTGATGATAATGTGGCTCTTGCAGGGAAGATGAATGGAAAATAAAAGAAGGACTTGAGCAAGTTGAAGTGTTATACATGTGGCCAATATGGTCATTACGTGAGAAAGTGTCTATGGAAGAAGAAGGGAGATAGTGAGAAGAGGAAGGGGAAGGAAGTATTTGGGGTTTTGCATCTTCTAAGTTGGATGAATTATCAAGAAGTTTTAAGGAGGAATTTTCTCTAGAGTAACATTGAAAAGGTTGCATGGTACATGGATAGTAGAGTGTCAAATCATATGACAAGTTCACGTGAATTTTTTGAGACTCTAACTAAATTGGACTCAAAATTACACATGGAGGTTGGCAACAAGAGTCAAGAAATTTTTAAAGGTTCAGGTGTTGTGCCACTCAAGATGGATTCATGTGAGAAATTTAGAGTTTAAGATGTATTGTGACCGTCAGAGCTCAGATACAACGTGTTGTATGTTTCAGTAATTGAGGCAAAGGGGTTTGAGGTGATTTCCTTGGATGGAAAAACAAAGCTCAAGCCTAGAGGCTCTAACATTGTTGGAGCTATGATTGGAGTTAGGGAGCATGGTCTATATTTTTTGATGGGAAAGCCTATAGATCAATGGAAGAAGCGGGTTCCTGACACTAAGAGGGAGTCAAGTTCAAGTGAGAGTATGCAGGTTTAGAGGGAGAATCTGCAACCCAAGAAGATCACATGGTTAGTGGGGAGCAAGGGAACTTTTGTTGGCAAGAAGGAACCATGGGATGGCTTGAAGGAATTTGAGAAGAAGAAGAAGTGAGAAGTTTTGAGAGGTAGGGACACTACTAAGGATAGTGTGGTTCATTCTATAGGGTATGTTGCAGTGGTGAACGCCAGAGATTGGGCTAGTTGCATTGATGATGATGAGATACTTCAGAGTGGTGGAAGTACCTCCCTCACTAAGAGGGAGCGTTGAAATGTGTAGGTTGGGAGGTACTGCCAAAACTATTGGGGTATTGGGTTTGTGAGGAGTTGGCCCATGAAAATGAAGCTTCATGGGCAATGTACCCTAGTGATGGTTTTTGTACCCAAAGTTGTAGGTGCAAGGCCAAGGTGTAAAATAATTGTTTAATCATTGAAAGCATGTGGGGCACCCTTGAAGGACTAAGAAGCACTTAAGGCTTCAATAGAGCAGTGAAATACAAATGAAAGGAATTTTATTTCTCGCATTAGTGGGGTTTTTATGTGTAGGCTAATGTTGGCTTGGCCTATAAGACATGATCCTTGGGGATTAATGTGCACCCTTAAGATCAATATAATTAGAAGGGAGTTCAAGCTAATTTTTCACATGATCACAAGTACAATTCATCAAAGAGAAGAATAATCTAAGATAGTCACAAAACTAAAGGTGCCTAGCTAGAGTTGAAGAGAAGGATGAGTTTGCCTTTTTCTCTTGTGATATGGATTGGCTAAGTTAGGAAGAGTTTTTGGACGAGTGTTTTACCTGGTTGTGTGCACATGGTTGGGATCATCTCTGTGTTATAGGGTCAAGCTTGTTTGTTGTATATTAAAGGAGGGTCAAGACCTTGTCTAGTTCTGTACTAGGGGGCCATAAGGTCTATGGTGAAGCAGAATAGAGGGTCAAAGTCTCTCAAGTAATCCGCAAAAAGTACAGGGCCTATGTATGAGGTGGCCACAGGGTTTAAGGGTGATATATCCATAGAGAAGGGACCTCTTGAAGTAGCCACAAGAGCCCTAAAGATGGCCAAAAGTACCTCTATTATCTGAGTTCCTAGGCCAAGTTTCTTCATGGTTGTGCAGTGATGTGAAGGAGGTATGTGGTTGTGCCTTTATGTGATGATTGCTAGGTTGATGAAGGCTAGTTTTAGAAAATTATTATAGTAGACATAATTTCAATGAATGTAAGTGGTTTTTCATCGGTGTGATGGCTACTTCGACTATCCCTAAGTACAATGAGTTTGATGTGAAAACTATTATTGTGAGGGATTCTCTTTGAAGCCCTAAGTACAATGATAAAGGAGCAATCTTTTCATTGTTGGAGGTGTTGTAGTGGCCACAACACCCTCCAAAATTTTGGCTTGCAGCCAAATTTTGGAGCCTTCCTTGGTTTTTTCTTTAATGGTTGCAAACACTCGAGCTCACCCCATGAGCTCTTGTGAAGTCTTTTTCAACTTTTGCTTGTTTGACCGACTATCATCTTTTGGCATGTTAATTGCTTTTTCATGCTTGCAATCTTATTCTAGTGAGTTTGAAGGTTTTTATTTGTTTGTTTGGGTTTTATTCGCTATGTAAACACCATCATACTCACACACAAAGTTGTAAGCACTGTCGCACAAGTGTCGCCACAATCATCCGAAGGTCTATCACAAGTGTTGTGCTTATCTCTCTCAGCTCTAGGATGGTCTCACCAAGGGCATGTTTTGTCTTGTTGTCATGGTGGTCTACGTTGTCCCATCGTCAAGTATCCTAAGTGTATGGTCACAATGTCAGTCTGCAAAAATTCACTTGCTTTTGACACAACCATTTTCCTAAAAATCTGACCGACCGAACAACCCTCTTCCACCAGACCCCGACTGAGCTGCACTACACAGTGTCTTCCCTCATTGACCTTTCTCTGCTACCCCGAACTACACAGTGTTTGAGGTTGTCCTCTAGGGCAGCTGCACTGTGTAATCCTGAAGGTGAGCAACCGGTCTACCTCCCAGAATTGCGCAAACACTACCTCCATGACCAAACTCAACTGTGCCTTTCTCAAGCACAATCATCATGCCTCCTTCTTTCCTATCGAATACCTGCACTGCTTTGAGACCTAGGTGTGCATTGTTCTCCAAAACTACACAGACATGCCCAGTTGGTCCTCTGCTGCCTTACTCTACATTGTTCTCAGAAATTGCACAGAATTTTCCAACTGATCCTTGCTTCCTTGCTCTGCACTTCCTTCAGAAATTGCGTAGACATGTCTAACAGTCCCTTGCTTCCTATCCTGTACTTTTCCCTGAAATTGCGCAGTCATGCTCAACAAGTCCCTCTGTAACCCTGCTATGTCTTCCCTCTGGAAATTGCGCAAAAATTCCCAGCGGTCCCTCCGTAGCCCTACTTTTTCTTCCCTCTGAAAACTGTACAAAACTGCCCAACAATCCCTCTGCAGCTCTGCTTTTTCTTCCCTCTAGAAATTGCACAGTGGTGTCCCCCCTTAGGGTCCCACCTTGCAGCTGACATTGGTGACTTTCAATGTGCAATTCTACCTCCCAATGGTCATTGTGCAGTTTTTCCAAACAGTTGAGGTTTTCCTCCCAGAATTCCTCATTCCAACCTGATTTGCGCTAAGCGTTATCTTAGTGAGTTGTCCTCCCTCCTTGTCACCCAGAGCATGAGAAAAATGCATCATGCTGGACTAGGAGGTTTTGGATTTGATTTCATCCCGTCATGAGTGAATTGCAGGAACAGGTACATTGATAGATCATGGTGAGACGACGAACAAGACGAAGAAGAAGTGCACATGCTAGAAGACTTCCTTGCAGCTAGATGAACGTACCAAGCATATCAAGCAACAAGCAAAAGGAACACATGCATTGAACCATCAAGCAAGACCAAGACCATCGAAGACCCCACAACACTATGCCATGCAGAAGAGAAGACAAAGAACACCAACAGTACATCTATCACTCAACAACGCAACAACTTGACATGGACACCACAGTCAGGGAGTACATGTCAACAGTATCATGTCAAGCTGTGTCATGAGTTGTCTCAACCACATCATCATTATGGATCATATCCGTTGTAACTGAATGTAATGTAAAGTGAAGCCCAATGGAAACTCGTGAAAAGTTTATCTATAATATAAGGCTTCCGGACAATGCAAATACAATCTTCATTGAATGTTCAATCAAATGTACACAGAAAGAAAACATCGTTTGGCTGACATTTACCCTCCCTAATATATAAAAAAATGTAATTAATTGAGTATTGCTCACAAAATTTAATTGGAATATCTATTAATCCCATAGAGAGATGAATTTGTGTTGGAATAGGTGATGAATGGTGCAACTATTCTGGCAAAAAGTGATTAAAATATCTATTAATCCCATAGAAACGTGAATTTGTATTGAAATGGATGATGAATAGTACAACCGTTCTGACAAAATAGAAACTTCAATTCCAATAAAAAAAAAGTAAAAAATTAAAAATATGATGTGATAGCAACATATCATTATAATAATCTCATGAAAAAACCGCACTTGTCTCCAGCAGCAAATTGCTACTAGCTCTAAGTTGTATTGATCTATTAATTCAAAAAAATCAAATACACTTGATGACTTGAAATGTGAATCACAAAATTTTGAATGTGAATACTTGCATAAATTTATCTTTTTATAAAAACTTTCCTTTTGAAAATCAAATACATTAAAATAAGAAATTAAAAAAAAAACAAACAAAAAAAATTAATCTCAAAATATTTATTTAAAATAATTTTAAACTAATAACTATTTCTCAATTTTAAGAATGGATAATTATTTGTCTATTTAAAGAATTGATAAATATGTATTAGCGTGAGACTTCATTGTCCACTAGTAACTTCGTTATCCACCATAATCTTTACTAACCATAGTGTGGTTAAGTGTATCATTATCATTGTTGCAACTTTCTTTAGAAAAATAACTTTAACCTCAAATTGAGCCATGAGAGATGTGTAAGTGTGGATGGGGTTTGATAATTTTAACCTCAAATTGAAAGTTGTGTACCACTAAGTTAGGTGAGGTGAAATTTTAGTATGATTTTATGGAAACTCTTATTTCCGATTCTATAGAAAAGTAAATGTGTTCTGACATGTGAGGTAAATAGCGCTGGCTCTTTCTCTCCACGCTACTATCTCAATTCACATGCTGTCACTCATAGGGCGAGCACTATTTACCTCGCATGTCATTTACTTTTCTATAGAGTTGGAAATAAGAGTTTCCTGATTTCACGATATAAAAGTCTTTGAAAAATCAATTATTCACAATGACGTGGACAACCTGACTACCAGGTTGCTAGCTCACATGGATGATGGTCATACATAGTATGGCAAAGATCAGCGAATGGCGGCTCTCGGAAAAGTCTCTATTCCGACTGATGTGTTGGTCAACTACTCCGTCCCTCTATCGGCGTTCGTCTCTGTCCCGTCCCAAATCGATTTCTCCATATTTCATTTTCCTCGTTTTTAATTACTCACTGAATCTAAACTCTATGGAATAATCATAATCATATACATGGATACGATACTTCTGCTCATTTTTTGTTGGTGATGTTGATTTGAGTTGTTAAGTGATTATATGATTAATTAACATCAATCTCGCTTTTAATTCAATGTCTTTCGTCAACATAACCATCCCATATACAACATTTCGCATGTATTACATTGTGCAATTCAATATTATATTATATGCTAATATTTTAAAGAATAAACGTAAATGGTAAAAAATATATTTTATTGGGAATAAAGTTTATAATAAATTTTATTTTAAATATTAAATAAAAAATTATATTGCTATATATTATGTATATTTAAAGATTAATATAGTAAAGAAAAGAAAAGTGATACTTAATATGATATAATAATATTAAAAAACCTATTAAAAATTAATAAAAAAATAATAATATATAATATTTCAAAGTGAATTTAAATTTATATTAAAATATTTGAATTTAATTAACATACTTTGGAAAATCATTAATTAATTGTTAAAAATTGTTTAAAATATATTATCATATTTTTCTTAAAAACTATAAAAGATATTAAAATTATATTGAAGGGAAAATAACAAAAAAAAATGTTAAGATGAAGTTGCCCCAACAAAATATTAATAATGAAGAAGCCACAAACTTGAAATCCTTAATAATAACAAATAGAGTAGTCTAACTAGGCCACAATTTTACTCTAAAAATAGTGGAAATTTCAGCAAGATTTTGATTAAAATTCAACAAAATTTTCGGGAAATCTAGGTTACAGTTGTCGAGCTTCATGATTTTGTGTGCCCCGAGGGTTTTTGATGGTGTTGAATCAATTTCCACCATCAAAAAATATTTTGTGTGCCTTGAGGGTTTTTGATGGTGCCGAATCAACTTCCACCATCAAAAAAATATTTAAACAACCTAACAGTTGGATTTAGTTCCCAGATAGTAAGTGCGTTATTCAAGATATAATCGATCAAGGAATTAGCAATGTTCCTTTAATCATTTAATCGAGGGATAAGACTAGGTTGTATATTTGATTGTATTGTCATGAATTAAACATATCAAACTAAAAATGATTGGGATATTGTCTTAGTCGTCTTTCTAGAGCTAATCTTACTCCCTCTAACTCAATGTCTTGGGAAATAATGGCCCAACTCCTAGCACATTATTCATTGGAAAGTGAGTTTTTCAAAATAAAATCAAGCAGAGAATGAGCAATGTTAGTTTGATCATGGATCCAAAAGCTAAGGTTAGGTTGTTCTCGAGACTGAATTGTCATGGAACTAATGAGATTTCAAAAGATTGAGGGAACTAATGAGATTTCAAAAGATTGAGGGAACGAATCATTCGCTAGTATGGTCATCAAAAAAGATGTTGATGTTATTATAAGATTAACAAATCAACTCCCTCAAATATCGTTCTCACAACGATATAATGAGACACGTTGAACGATATAATGAGACACGCTAGCTCATATATGAAGGGGTGTGGGATTATTTTATGTATTTTATGAGTTTTTTGGATTTTTATCAAGTGTAGAAAAACAAAGTAGCAATTAAAATAGTTGTATATACATTAAGTACAATTATAATTACAATTGAAATAAAAAAATTTGCAACATATAAATAGAAAATTCAAAACAAAAGATTAGACAAAAGTAGCGAACTAATCAGAGCCCAAGGTTTTGTACAACATAAGTTGTTATAATTACAAACAAGGAAGTAAGCTAATGAGGATTGGGGCAACAACCTTGTATCATGTAGAGCATAAACTACCAAAAAAAAGTAAGTAAACTGCTGATAAATAGTATAAAACAAATAAGACATAGAGAGGTATATAAACAGGTATTTGATGAATCAATGGCTGATTTTTATTGAAATGAGACAAAGTACAACCAAAATTCTAAAATTCAATCCTTTGTGAAGACTTTTGACTAACCCAATCATAGACTATTGCAATGTAAAGCTATCATATATAATAATTTGAGCAAGAAACAAGAGTAGTAGCAAAATGAAATCCTTCAAGCGAGTAAGATGTGGGCAACTTGTTTTTCAGCAAATAACTAGTTGTTAGCAATAGCAGTAGATTAGCTTGACCTTTAAACAACAATAAAAATAATAAGAAAGACACAATATACCTAAATAATAGTTAGTAATTTCAAAGGAGTCACCTAGCTTGTTGCCCGTAGATGATATAGATTTGTTGTCACCATCAGGATTAGCTTCAGAGTTTGTGAGAAACTATAAAAAATAGTTGCCATAAGTTATAGCATACCTCTCCCTCAACCGTTCTCCTTTTTCCTTCATAGATTTGTCCTCTTTTAAGAAGGCTTCAAGCAGTTTTCGTAGTTTTTCTTTAGGCTTAAAATGATTAGTTTCTTTAGTTTTTATAATCAAAGTTGATTAGATAAATAAGAGGAGAAAATTTTAAAGGTTGTTAAAATGATTAAATTAAGACTAGACTCTAATAGGTGGGACCCTCTATAACCCATTCGATCAAGTTTCCTCTTTATTTGATCATAAATAGTCATTATGTGTTATTTATTTGTTGACCTTTTTCATTTCAAATCAAATTGTTGGTTGTAACATATAACACAGAAAAAGAATTAACCATCACAAATAAACAACCACTGCATATAATTCATCATTAAAGTAATCACCACATAAACTAAAAAAATGACTCCTTGTACCTCCATGCTCCTTGCTACTCCATAAAACCCATATCCAAGTGGTACCACAAAATACAAAGCATAATATGCACATAAATATAACCAGTCTCCTCAAATTGATAATTTGTCAAAATGATAAGCATAGTATCCGGTGATCAGTTTAGACAGATAACTTCACCTCATAAACATATTAACACAACTACAAGCTAAGTAAGGTAACTTGTAATATAGCATAAGCGATGTGCATAAAAAGGAACCCTAATCATTTCCTTTTCCCATGAGAAGGAGATGATTATGCTTATTGCTCCTCTTGTTGTGGGTGTGAAGTGACTAAGTGAGATGGTGTGTGAGAGGAACCATAGGGTGAGGCTTATGTTTTTATTTCTTGTTCACAAGTAACTGGCATGGGAATGACTTGGCATTTTGATGGCTGAGCAATAGGACCAACCATTATTACAAGCTTCTTAGAATTCTGGGGTGCAAAAGGAGTATGATGAGTAGTAGGGGTGTTGTAGGAGGAGTGTGAGCTATTCGTGAGGCATCATATCATAAGTGTGATATGTGGGAGTGACGAGGGGGATTAGGTGGTGAAACAGTGGGCCAACCATGTATAGATTGCATAGGTTGTGCAAAAATCGTTGGTCCCCAACCATCATTATTTGGGTCAACAACAAGGGCATAAACATCTAGGGGAACAAGAACGCCTATAAAAGGTTGTTGTACCAAAGGAGGTTGTTATGTTTGTGATTGTACCATACACTAAGGTTCTATCTAGCCCAGCAAATTAATAACACCATTGTTAAGCAATTGTCTTAGTTCTTGGGGATCTGCATCAAAGTGGATAGAGGCCCTTGGTCTCCTATCCCTTCTTACACCAAAATGTTGATCTCTATTTCTGGTCCTTCTTCCCCTGCCTCTCCCTCTATTCATATTAAAAAAACTCATTCTGCATAAATGAATGACTAATTACACACATGCGACTAATGATTCAATGCCATTTGTTATTTCAAGAACGAAACATTGAGCTTAAAGAAAAAATAGAGGGAAAAAGTAATCAAATAAGGATAGGGAAAAACTTTGTATGTAGAAATATGAATCCAGGCAACAACATGAACTTTTAAACAAAGTTGATGGTCAATTCGAAGTAGATGCCTTTTCTCCTTTTTTATTTTACAAAAAAAAACAAATGCCAACATATATACAGAATCATGAGTCTTCCTAATAAAAAATAAAAGTAAGAGAAACAACATAAAGGGTCCATACCTTTTTTATTTTACGATTTTTAAAACAAACCTATAATGGAGGAGATGAAAATGAAGTGACACATCATAATCGAAAGATCCCAACACAAAATTATACAATTTTCAACATAAGGTTGAATCGAGAACCCTAATGTAATGGTCCATTATGATTTGACAGTAAAACTCTTATGGGTTGCCTCATAGATAATTGTAATACGACAGGGGCTAAAATAGACTCAAAGAATGTTTAACAAAACCAAAACATAATGGCTCAAGAAACATATAAACCCTGAGAGTTGTGGGTTCGTTTATTCAGTTGGAATGTGTATTCAAATTTTCCAATGGCCACACCAAATGAAAATCTAAGTAGTTCTTTGTGCATGACCTTCACATGGGTTTTGTGCTCAAGACCTTGAGGCCCTAGATTTCTTGCGTGCGGTTAATTAGAGTAAACAAAGAACCATACACTAGATGAGGAATAATAAAAATAAACCCATTTTTAGCCATAAACACAAATCGTAACGACACAAAATATAGCGCAATGTGTTGACATTTATAGAGGGAAAATAATAGCATTTTTGTTCGGGCTGGTATATTGAAAGTAGGGGTTAATCCCTACTTGTTAACTAACAACTATATTCACATAAACTGCCATGACCATTATGGTAACACCTAAGTAAATTCCAGACCAATTAGCCCAAGGCTCGAAGACCTCAAAGGCTCCAAGTCTCTAATGCACAAAGAATAAGCTTATGAAACCGTGCAAATATTTTATAATTGAACCCTAAGAGACACACAACCCAACAAACAAATTCTATAGTCGCCCAATAAAGACCAACATGCATATATAGTTCGCAAACAGTCAAGGGCAAGAAGCTAAAAGAGGAAGGAAGAAAAATATGTGTGCTTCACATGAAAACAATGGTGGTGTGTAGTTCCACATTGCGTTATTGAACCATTGAAGCAATGAAATTTTCTACCAGCATCTCATGAAACCAACCTCGTGGGGTAACGAGATTTGCAACATAATGAGTCAAGGCATCAGAGGGTTTTCAAAATTCCAAACATCGAGGAAAGAACTGAAGGGTGGCAGAGTAAATGCAGGAGAAGAGCGAGGTAAGTATTGAGTTTCCAAGGTATAACATTTACGTTTCAAGGGGTTGACTTGGGTCTACAACGTGCCACGGAAGAGTTGCCAACCAATGAACTGATCAATCAAACAAATTAGAATGGGCCATATCGCTTACCCCATCACTCTATCAACGTAAATCAAAACACTGCATTAAGGAATGATAGGATGGGCATTGTATTGGAATGTGTAACATTTAATTAAATTGAAAGTTTTTTGCCAGAAAACAAATAGTTGCAATATTAATCTATGGAGTTATGATATATTGATTCCAGAAAACAAATCACTAAAATGTCACTCAAACATATGTCAATCAGAGGTTGAAATATTTGATAGCTGGCATGCAAGATATATAACATTAGAAGTCCAATTGTTGTATGGCACATATAATTTACACACAACTTTACAACATACTCACATACCAATTACCATAATGTTCACAATGCATAAATTTATAATCTTATATAAAATGTTTGTTCTCATGCTCTTAAACAACAACTTCAACCACCCTTCAATCATACCATAAGCCATATGATCACATATATATCCAAGCCATAATACATAGCTCTGATGCCACACAATTAATCATAATAAGTTATTTTTTGAATAATATTATTTGAGAGGTATATCTTTAAGAGAGGTCCCCACCTATTAGGCCTTTCAACAAGACGTATTATTTAAGGGGAGGATTAGTTTAGGCATCACAATAGTTTGTGAATTTTGTTAGTATTGACCATCGTCAACGAATTACAATATTGATTTGACAAATTTTTTCCAGTATTTAAAAAAATACTAAAACGTTACCAGAATGAAAATATTGATTTCAAAATTTGTAAACTTTTGTAATTGATTTAAATGTATATTTCATTGATAATGAAGTTTCCATAAAGAAGACAAGTAAAATTGGGGAAATTGTTAGGAAATTTTATTAAAGCTTAACTGATAATAATTTGTTAATGAGCAAAAGTAAAACATTTGAAAGATTCACTGTTGGTGGTCTTTTAACCCCATCCAAAAATCGGAAAGAAGAATATGGTAGCTCTACAAGAATTTAGAAAGCAAAATAATTCACAGGTTTGGAGGACCTTATACTCTCTTAATATGTCAAGATATGTTAATATTGTGTTTTTATTTCCTTATTAGCCTTCTTTGCTCTTGTGCCTCACATAAGTGGTTTGTACAATAGTGGGACCCCATAAATATGTAATAAGGAGCATGTTTCTTCTTCTATTCGGTACAACCCTAAGAACACCACTTATGCATCTTACATTACTCAACACTTGCAAGTAGCAACAATCATCATAATTTATATAAGCATTTAATCCATTAAACAACAACTTAAATCATTATCATACAATTACTTGTAGTAAGTCTCCCATATTGACTACTAATTAATTGGTTATAGCAGGCATGATAATCAATCTTCCATCCTACAACTAAAAATGAAGACCTTTTACTCGGCCCTGGTAAAGGAGGTTGGGGAGTGTACAGTCTGTCTGAGGAATCATTCCCATTGTACAAAATGGTTGTGGACAAGTAGGATAATAGTTCATTTGCAATGGTCTGGTTGTTGCATCCCATTCAATATCACACCATTTTGGATCTCTTGTATTTAGCCCTAGGGTTCTACCGATTAATGACATAAATGACATCCCGAATAAACTCATATTCAAGAACTCAACGACAATCCTGCCATGAGTTCATTTCATTTCAAAAATCTTCTGGGCAACTGTTTAGTTTCAAATTTCATTTCAAAAATCTTGCAGGAAACCCTTTAGTTTGAAATCTTGGGCAGGCTTATAGCATTTGTAATTTTCGTACGAAGCTAGCATTGAATGTTATAATGGAGTTATCTTATCCTCCAACACTTGCGATCACATCTGGAGTCAAAGTTGTAAAGAAAGCTACCAAAAAAGCTGGAGCAGAGCGGCTGGTAAATCGAGGGACCCTGGAGTTGTCAAACATGATCATGGTCATGTATGTATGGTGGGCATGCCATCAAGTACTATCATGGCATTTTTTAGATACCTATTGGTGTATTAGTATTAAATAATCTATAACACGATATTATTGCTCGTTGGTTTGGAAAATTGAAAATCTAGTTTATTGGCTTGACTTGAGTGAGGTAGAGGAGCAAAGAAGGTTAATAAGGAAAATAAATCGCAATATTACTAGAACTTGAGGTTATCAAGAGAGTCTAAGGTCCTCCAAATCTATGAATTATTTTTCTTTCTAAATTCTTGTAGAGATGTCATATTCTTCTTTCTGATTTTTGGATGGGGTTAAAAGGCCACCAACAAAGATTTTTTCAAATGTTTTATTTTGGCTCATCAACAACTTATTATTAGTTAAGTTTTAATAAAATTTCCTAACAATTTCTCTATTTTTAGTTGTCCTTTTTATGGCAACTTCATTATCAATGAAATATACATTTAAATCAATTACAAAAGTTTACAAATTTTGATCTCAATATTTTGATTTTGGTAATATTTTAGTGTTCTTTTAAATACTAAAAATAATTGTCAAATCAATATTGTAACTCATCATTATTAGTGAAGATTTAAATTTTATTTATTACTAATATTTACTAAAATTATTAGAAAAATAAATTCGATTTCTGAAAATCCATTAAAAAAATAAAATTATTTAATTATTTTAATATTTTAATTGTGTAATCTAAAAAATGATATAACTTTTTTTCTATAAACAAAAGCAGTCTAGATATTTTTCATTCTTTATAATAAAGATTTACAAAAATATTATAAGTTCATGATGATGTGGTATAACTTTGAGTTTCAGTATGAAATTAGTGAAAAATAAAAATAAAAAAATAGGTTTTGTAATAAATTTAAATACATAATAATAATAACAAAAAATCACTTTAAATTATAATATGATCGTGAAAATTGAATAATTGTATATATATTTATGATAACAAAAATACAAATAACTATGTAGATATATATATTTACATTACAATATCTACTTAAAAATATTTTAAGGTGTACTAATTAATATTTTCTTTATATATTTTTAATTTTATATTACATATGTTATTTATTTCATTTAATAATAAATGGATTATATGAAGTTTGGACCCTCTTTGATAGTTTAATTCTTAGAAGGTGGTTTTTATTGTCAACCCTAAAACTTGTTAGAGAAAAAAACACCAAACAAAACAATTAATCTATACTTTATGAATTTGTTTATTAATGGTTAAGAGCATGTGTTTCCTAGTAAGAGGGCAAAGGTTCAAAGTTAGAGGGGATGCCTTCATAGACTTTAGCAATCAAGTATTTGTGCAAAGGTGCATCCCTTGTCCCAAAAACAAGGGATGGACAAAAACAAGGGGTCTCATACACTAATTTGGTGTCTAGCTTGTTTATGACCTTAAAATTAGATAACGTATCATATCATTAAGATAATATAAAATTTATTATATAACTGTAACATTAATACAAAATAATATTAATTATCAAAATATACTATCTTTTATGGATTGAAAAAGTTAATTAAAAAAAAAATTGACTCACCCTTCTATTGCTTCATTAATTTGTTAATATCAAAGAATTCAAGTTTGTGCCTTCCTCATTATTAATATTTTATTAGTACAATTTTATCTTAAAAGTTTTTTGTTATTTTCCTTTAAATCGAATTTATTAGAATCTTCTAAACTTCATAAAAAGTATGATAATATATTTAACAATTATTTTAAACAATTTTATTAATATGATCAAAATAGTTAATTAACTCACGTAAATTTAATATAATTTTAAATCTACTAGATATCATTTTGAGATTAACTGCCTTAAGAAGTATATAATATTATATATAATTATATATATATATATATAAGATATATATTATATACTATATATAGAATTTATTAAAGACAGTAAATCACTTCAAAAACATGTTAATATCCAGTAAATAAACATTATATATATTATATACATATATATATATATATATATATTATATATATATATATTATAATATAATATATATATAATATATATTATTTAAATAAATTATATTTATTTTCTCCTTTTTATATAATTATCATTTTATTTCTATTAATATGAAATTATTTAACCTTACAAGTTTTTTATATAGCGTCAATCGTCACTTCCAGGGCTTGCACCCGGTAACCAAGACTTCCCGGGAGGTCACCCATCCCAGATTGCCTCTGGCTCAAGCGCATTGAACTGTGGAGTTTTTCCCCACAATCAAGCCCACTTAGGTTGCTACCCCATTTGCAAAACCTTAGCAAGTATTGTGCCTCATGAACCATTCAAGTAGAGTTCCCTTCACTCTTTTGAATTTAAGTATTGAGGGGTTTTCGCAGTGCATTGTTGTTAATTAATTATATAATCACTCATCAACTCAAATCAACAACATCATCAAATAAAAATTATCAAATGTCCAGTCTTGCCACACAACCAACAAGTGAGATTGTTCCATTTCTCTTGTTTGGATGTATGTAAATGAATGTCAGAGGGTCTATAATAATGTGTCCTGGGGACATACCTATAATAGCCCTTCCTGGCTTTAGAGGAGTGACTTTTAGGCCGCTGAGAATACTTTCTTCGATCTTCGTAGCCTTTTTCATTCTGTTTATACTCCTTTTTAGCCCATTTCTTTGCTTTTCTTCTTTTGACCAAAGGGTCATCAACTGTAAGTCCATATTTACTGCAAATGGACTTCTTGTCTGGGAGCTTTGAAAGTTTTTCCAAAGATTTGTTTACTTTGGAACTTGTGCATAAGCTTACTAATGTTTTTGTAATGTGAGAATAAATCTCACCCCATGTATATGATTCAAATGGCAACTGGAAAACTTCTTGCAACCTGATATAATCAACAAATCTAGATGGAAGAGCAGCAAGATATACCTGTTTCCATAACAGATTCTTTGAATCTTTCACTTCATAGATTCTTTGCATCCAATCCCTATGAAAGTCTTCATATTGTGACATCTTGTGACATTTGAGATTCATGAGGATGACTTCATGCTTATCTGCAATCTCTATTTCACTGCCACACCAATGTTCTAAGATCATGGAGGTTAAAGCTCCAATCATGTTGCTTATAGTTGAGCCATCTGAATTGTGAATCACATCTCCTGTTTCGTCTTTAAGCACTTCTGCTTCCATTTTTATCAGCAATTTTGGAGACGATTCAGTCTCCCACCACCTGAGCAGTGTTCCTGTAGAACACTGAATAATAGTCTTGCATGCTTCTATCTCACTTTTTCCTATAAGACACATGAGTTTATATTCTGTGAACATCATATCAATTAATTGTCTAATCTGACCAACACTTAGATTATCAATATTCCACTCTCTATGTGATTCAAGGAAAAATGTATGAGCTTCAGGAAGCTTGCCTTTGCCTTCAAGATCAGGTGTAGGATATTTATTGAACCTACTTTCAAGAGGTTCATATATGGGAAAGATCTGAGACTCAGATTCTTTCTTAGCATCTTCTTCTTCCTTAAATAAGGAAGCAATGGTGACTTTTTCTGTAGCCTCTGGCTTTTCTTCTGAAGATGTCGCTACTTCTTTGGGGAATAGTGTCAGGAACCTGTTGATTGGTTTAACAGAATCTTGAATATTTATATTTCTTTTGTAGAGAAAAGAGGTAGGAACTGGTTTATCTGTTTTTGACAGACTTATATTTTCAACCCTTTCAGTTAAACCAGATATCAGATTTTTAGTAGTATCTATGTGATCTACAATTTTTTTCTTCCACTTCCTCTATTTTGTTTAAAGATTATTTGACATAAGATCTAACAACAGATGAAGTATATTGTACGTCATTGAGGTTTTGTTAACCTCATTTAGTGAGACTTGAACAATATCAAACTGTTTCCTTTATTTCTACAGCTTTTGCTGTATTTATCTCAAGACCCTTTATTGCTGTATTAGCCCAGTTGATTTGTTCACTGGCTTTTTGAATCCTTCCATCAATGCCTAAAGCACTTTCATCCTTTTGAACCAAAGGAATTGCTTTTGCTGCATTTTGATTTTCTTCGATGATAATTCCTCTGTAATGAGGAAAAGTAGATGGAGTCTCTATTCTACTGCCATCTAAGGCTATCCAGGCGTGTTTGGTAGATGATGAAGAAGATGATCCTATCAACACAACTTTAGGGGAAACATTTTTCTTCCATTCATAAAAGGAAATCCAATAATTTGTAATTTCCATATAATGTTTCCATTCTTCAGCTAATCTCTTCTTCTCCTCAATAGTATGACTTAGGCCAAACTGCTCAGCTTCTGGATTGGTAAATAAGTCCCAGTTTAACATGGCTTTCATCCATTTAGAACTTATTTCTGATTTCAAATAGCCATTCATTAGAGTAAATAACTTGTGCATTTCCATGGCTGCAGGCTTTTTACAGTCATCTGGAACAGGACCAAATCTACATGAAGGAATCAGGCCTTTTGCTTGTTCAAGATAGCCTAATCCATATTTGGGCTTGGCTGGCCTCTTGAACATTTCTGTCAATCTGGGATCTTCTCCTTCTAAAGTGATAATCTCATGCATCATTAGAACATGGTCATACTCTGGTTCATGAGGAAAAGGGATGTCTGAACATTTTGGGTTCAGGCATGGATTAATTGATGTGGAAGGAGGAGCTTCTCCAGTTCTTGGATGGTGATTCTCATGGATGATAGATTTAGCAAGGGTACATAAATTTACCACAACTTTACATCCAGGACATGTAACTTCTAGGGAATTGAAATTGACTAGCTGGGAAAATTCAAATAAAGAAATATGTTTACAAGAAATTGAGCTAGAACAAGTGGTATCAACAATGGATGGATCTCTATAAAATTTGGAACTTTTATAGGCTCTTTCAATTCCTCTATAATCAATAGTAGATCTTCTAGGGAAAGATAAAACAACAGAGGATTGGTTCTCTTGGATATCAGCATAGGTTATTCTTTTAAGTGCTAGAGGCTTGGGATTAGAAACTACCCAGTGTTAAGGGAATGTAAGATCTTCCCATCGAATTGTCTGATGTTCTATTTTCTGATTCTTTGAATCTGTTAGAACAACGACACTTGCTTTTGAATCCCGATTGGGTGTATGGCGTATGGCTGGCCATAAGGTATTTGTGTGTTGGAAACATCCTCTGGATTGTATGGCTATGTTATGTCTTTTCTGATGCATATCAAACCCTGAAGTTTGGATCTGCAATTGCAGGATCTGATCTATTGTTTCGTCAAATACATAGACCGAAAAATTAGGATAATAGTCAAAGTATACTGGGCCATGCGACAGAGGGGCAACTATACCTCCTATTAAGGAATCGGTATACTTATTATGAGTAAGATCTCGGACTGTGGCTAACACAAAAGTATTTAACCCTTGATAAGTCAAAGGGTTAATCCCAATCCTTATGCATCCTAAGTGCAAATATTTTGTTTCTAACCTTTTAGCTTCAGCCTATAATGTTTTTGGATCCAGAAGAGGAACAGACTGAATATTGTCAGAATTCTCCTGAATCTGACTAATAAACTCCTTTATACTAATTCTAGTGGCGGATTTTAAATGGAATATAGACAAATCATCATAAACTTCTGATGTAGAGATACTAGGTAATTGCCATCGAGCAGACAGTTGTGGCTCTTCATATTCAAGTTCGGCTTGATTTAAGACTCAACTAGAACTTGATGCAAACATATCCCTAAGGGGATTCTCTGTAGTGGATGAATCTCTGTCTTCTAATTCATGGAAGGATACAGACTTCCTGAATGGATCCATTAATATGAGTAATGATTTAGAATACCAACCTCTTGAACCAGACGTTACTGGCTCTGATACCAATTTTTAGTAAGGGGCTTCCACAAAGTTTGCTACAATGCCGTGCGCTTCGCGCGCTATGCTGTTGTCGCTCTTTGGCCTTGTTGTGCCTCTTCGTTTATCTTCAATGATTGACCTCTGGTGAACTTAGTGCGAACCTACTCGGATCTTTCACGCTCTGCGACCTTGCACACGGCTTCCCCACCTTTCAACGGTCTGGTGTCCCTTTGAACCTTTGGCAAACCCCTAATGAACTTCGAGTGAAGATTATGAGACAACTACTACACAACAGACGATTTATAAAAGCGCATAGGTATTCAAATGCGGAAAATTCCTTCTCATATTATTTCTCAGAAATGGATTACAGATTACAGATGACAAAGAGTATTCTTTGCAGAGATAGACTATTGTTGCATTTATTGGACTTTTGCTTTTCACAGAGGAATAAGCATTACCAAAGGCTTACAGACTCGACTGATATACTGACTTGACTGACTTACTAATAGATTTGGCCACTTTAGATTCTTACCAGTGCCGAACACACTGATACGCAGGCTTCTCAGATCTCTAAGACTCTAAGACTCTAAGACTCTCTGAATGCAAATGCCTCAACAATGAACCTTACTCTCAATTTATAACAAATGAGAGGGGACAAACATTACTGTAGGGCATAATACAAAGGGATGGAATCATTGCTTTCGAGTAACACCGAGGTGACATCCGCACAAAGATTCTTGGTCTGGAAAAGTAAATCTTACTAAAAAATATGTTGTTTGCATTATTTACAAAGTGGATGCTTTTGTTTAGCAAAGCCCACGAGAAAAGCTGGCCACAATCAAGTCCTTGTGAATGGACAACATTATTACAATAATGGATGCTTTTGTCGGTAAAGCCCATGAGAACTCTACAGATAATGTCAGGGAATCTGTGTTTTTTGTACAATAATTCATCCCATGCTTTGGTGAAAATCCTCCGAACAATCATAGGTTTCCCTAAAATGATTTGATGCTTAACTTTAGTTAAAACCAACCATTCATAATGGCAGGTCATATATTCTCTTAGGGTTTTATTATCATCATGAAAGGGTGACCATTCACCTACTGTCATCTCTTTGACAGTTTTGTATGGGATGTGAAAACAGTCTGGGATGTTATGTTCAAAACAAATATCATAGTGGAATCTGCAGTATCCTTCATGATAGAGTGGGTCCATTGCTGTTCTGTTAACACCGTAGTCAGCCCACCATTTCTGTAACTAGTCGCACTGTTGATTTCTTTGCATTATACCTGTTGTACTAAATTTTAATTTAGTATAATAGGTTTCTTCTTTGTCATCTACATTAAGGAAATCCCACCATAGCTGTTTGTATGCTGCAAAGTCATATACTATATTCGGAAAAATAAGCTTATTGTGGAAGCCCTTGCTGAAAATTGGTATCAGAGCCAGTAACGTCTGGTCAAGAGATTGGTATTCTAAATCATTACTCATATTAATGGATCCATTCAGGACGTCTGTATCCTTCCATGAATTAGAAGACAGAGAGTCATCTGCTACAGAGAATCCCCTTAGGCATATGTTTCCATCAAGTTCTAGTCGAGTCTTAAATCAAGTAGAACTTGAATATGAAGAGCCACAACCGTCTGCTCGATGACAATTACCTAGTATCTCTGCGTCAGAAGTCTATGATGATTTGTCTATATTCTATTTAAAAGCCGCCACTAGAATTAGTATAAAGGAGTCTATTAGTCAGATTCATGAGAATTCTGACAATATTCAGTCTATTCCTCTTCTGGATCCAAAAACATTATAGGCCGAAGCTAAAAGGTTAAAATCATAATATTTGCACTTAGGATGCATAAGGATTGGGATTAACCCTTTGACTCTTCAAGGGTTAAATACTTTTGTGCTAGCCATAGTCTGAGATCTTACTCATAATAAGTATACCGATTCCTTAATAGGAGGTATAGTTTCCCCTTTGTCGCATGGCCCAGTATACTTTGACTGTTATCCTAATTTTTCGATCTATGTATTTGACAAAACAATAGATCAGATCCTGCAGTTGCAGATCCAAACTTCATGGTTTGATATTCACCAGAAAAGACATAACATATCCATACAATCCAGAGGATGTTTCCGACACACAAATACCTTATGGCCAACCATACGCCATACACCCAGTCGGGATTCAAAAGCAAGTGTCTTTGTTCTAACAGATTCAAAGAATCAGAAAATAGAACATCAGACAATTCGATGGGAAGATCTTACATTCCCTGAACACTGTGTAGTTTCTAATCCCAAGCCTCCAGCACTTAAAAGAATAGCTCTATTGATATCCAAGAGAACCAATCCTCTGATGTTTTGTCTTTCCCTAGAAGATCTACTATTGATTATAGAGGAATTGAAAGAGCCTGCAAAAAGTTCCAAATTTTATAGAGATCCATCCACTGTTGATACCGCTTGTTATAGCTCAATTTCTTGTAAACATATTTCTTTATTTGAATTTGCATAGCTAGTCAATTTCAATTCCCTAGAAGTAACATGTCCTGAATGTAAAGCTGCTGTAAATTTATGTACCCTTGCTGAATCTGTCATCCATGAGAATCACCATCCAAGAACTGGAGAAGCTCCTCCTTCCACATCAGTTAATCCATGCCCAAACCCAAAATGTTCAGACATCCCTTTTCCTCATGAGCCAGAGTCTGACCATGTTGTAATGATGCATGAGATTATCACTTTAGAAGGAGAAGATCCTAGATTGACAGAAATGTTCAAGAGGCCAGCCAAGCCCAAATATGGATTAGGCTATCTTGAGCAAGAAAAAGGCCTGATTCCTTTATGTAGATTTGGTCCTGTTCCAGATGACTATGAAAATCCTGCAGTCATGGAAATGCATAAGTTCTTTACTCTGATGAATGGCTGTTTGAAATCAGAAATAAGTTCTAAATGGATGAAAGCCATGTTAAACTGGGACTTATTTACCAATCTAGAAGCTGAGCAGTTTGGCCTAAGTCATACTATTGAGGAGAAGAAGAGATTAGATGAAGATTGGAAACATTATATGGAAATTACAAATTATTGGATTTCCTTTTATGAATGGAAGAAAAATGTTTCCCCTGAAGTTGTGTTGATAGGATCATCTTCTTCATCATCTACCAAACACGCCTAGACAGCCTTAGATGGTAGTAGAATAGAGACTCCATCTACTTTTCCTCCTTATAGAGGAATTATCATCGGAGAAAATTAAAATGCATGAAAAGCAATTCCTTTGGTTCAAAAGGATGAAAGTGCTTTAGGCATAGATGGAAGGATTCAAAAAGCGAGTGAACAAATCAACTGGACTAATACAACAATAAAGGGTCTTGAGATAAATACAACAAAGGCTGTAGAAATAAAGGAACAGTTTGATACTGTTCAAGTCTCACTAAATGAGTTTAACGGAAACCTTAATGACGTACAATATACTTCATCTGTTGTTAGATCTTATGCCAAAGAATCTTTAAACAAAATAGAGGAAGTGGAAGAAAAAATAGTAGATCACTTAGATACTACTAAAAAGCTGATATCTGGTTTAACTGAAAGGGTTGAAAAGATAAGTCTGTCAAAAATAGATAAACCAGTTCCTACCTCTTTTCTCTACAAAAGAAATATAAAGATTCAGGATCCTGTTAAACCAATCAACAGGTTCCCGGCACTATTCCCCAAAGAAGTAGCCACATCTTCAAAAGAAAAGCCAGAGGCTACAGAAAAAGTCACCATTGCTTCCTTATTTAAGGAAGAAGAAGATGATAAGAAAGAATATGAGTCTCAGATCTTTCCCATATATGAACCTCTTGAAAGTAGGTTCAATAAATATCCTGCACCTGATCTTGAAGGCAAAGGCAAGCTTCCTGAAGCTCATACATTTTTCCCTGAATCACATAGAGAGTGGAATATTGATAATCTGAGTGTTGGTCAGATTAGACAATTAATTGATATGACATTCACAAAATATAAATTCATGTGTCTTAGAGGAAAAAGTGAGATAGAAGCATGCAAGACTATTATTCTGTGTTTTACAGGAACACTGCTCAGGTGGTAGGAGACTGAATCGTCTCCAAAATTGCTGATAAAAATGGAAGCAGAAGTGCTTAAAGACGAAACAAGAGATGTGATTCACAATTCAGATAGCTCAACTATAAGCAACATGATTGGAGCTTTAACCTCCATGATCTTAGAACATTGGTGTGGCAGTGAAATAGAGATTGCAGATAAACATGAAGTCATCCTCATGAATCTCAAATGTCCCAAGATGTCACAATATGAAGACTTTCACAAGGATTGGATGCAAAGAATCTATGAAGTGAAAGATTCAAAGAATCTGTTATGGAAACAGGTATATCTTGCTACTCTTCCATCCAGATTTGTTGATTATATCAGGTTGCAAGAATTTTTCCAGTTGACATTTGAATCATATACATGGGGTGAGATTTATTCTCACATTACAAAAACATTAGTAAGCTTATGCACAAGTTCCAAAGTAAACAAATCTTTGGAAAAACTTTTAAAGCTCCCAGACAGGAAGTCCATTTGCAGTAAATATGGACTTATAGTTGATGACCCTTTGGTCAAAAGAAGAAAAGCAAAGAAATGGGCTAAAAAGGAGTATAAAGAGAATGAAAAAGGCTACAAAGATTGAAGAAAGTATTCTCAGCGGCCTAAAAGTCACTCCTCTAAAGTCAGGAAGGGCTACTACAGGTATGTCCCTAGGACACATTATTATAGACCCTCTGACATTCATTTACATACATCCAAACAAGAGAAATGGAACAATCTCACTTGTTGGTTGTGTGGCAAGACTGGACATACATCCTCAAGATGTCTAGAACGAGAAGAATCTAAGAAAAATAGAGGGCAAAAGTCCCAAGCCTCTTTTCATAAAGGTAAAAATATCAAGCAAGAGGAACAGATACAATGCATGAAGTGTGGTTCCCGCACTCACAGGACAGAACGCTACCCAAATGTGGTAATTAAAGACCAAATCCAACAACAACAACTGGAAGAATCATCTTTTGATTCCTTTAGTTCTTCGTCTCAAGAAGAATTACAAGCACACATGCAAGATTGTTCAGATTCTGAAATGACATCTTGTTCTTGTCCTGAATTGGAAGAATGTGCTTGTCAGATGCATTATGATTCTAATTTAGAATCATACAATGATCCCAGTTCTAAAGAAATGTCCTTCAGACCACAGAAGGAGAAAATCTTAACGGCTGCCACAAAAGAAGATGAGATAATAATTCTTTCTCAGATTCGAGCAATGGAAGATGGAGAAATGAAGAGTCGACTAACAGAGGCATTCATGGACCAACTCAAATCCAGTTCTTCCATAAATTCAGGTAAAAGCCATTATTTGTTGATGCTTCTTTTGAAAGGAATACCAGGTCCTTCCAGAGACATCAAGAGAAGCCAGACAAGGTGCGTTCACTCACCTTAGGGGAAGTAAGTAGAGAAATTCATAATATTAAATCTGAATCTCTACCTTGAAATCCCAAATTGCTGAAATAAAGAAAGGAAAGCAAGCTGTAGAGGAAAAATGTCATTCATGGGACATAGCAGAATATGCCAAAAATCTTAACCCAAATCTTGAAATTGTTGATGGAAAGAAAGACCCTGTCTTTGGATTTCAAGAAATGAGAATTCTAGCTATCTCCTACCAGCAACATCATGTAAAAGTGAACATCTGCATAAAAGGGAGAAATGTTTGAACTCACATCACTCCTTGACTTAGGAGCTGATGTGAACATTTTAAAGTGATACCAGCAAAATATTGGGTTTCTGCAAAAAGAAATGTTGTAGGATTGGGCAATAAAACGCTCAAGTATGAAGTTCCTAAGGCTTCTATTTGTTTTGAACATCACTTCATCAATTTGAAATTTGCAGTAGCAGACATCCCAATTGACTGTATTCTAGGAAATATATTCCTAGCAGCTGTTGAGCCACATGGGTCAACAAGATTAAAAGAAAACAAAGCTGGTTATTTTATTTTTGTTCCTACTTCAAAAGGAATAACGAAAAGGATTGAGTTGCCCTGTATTTCAAATCCTAGAGTCTCTACAATGGTCCAAAATGTCCAAAATTTGGACAAAGCAGAAGCCAAACTAACAGATCTGAAAGATCTGAAATCTACACTTAAGATAGAAGAACAGCTGAAGAATCCATAGGTTAGGAGAAAAATTGAGGAATTGAAAAAACAAATTGAGGATGAATGTTGCTCAGAAGAACCAAAACATTCTGGCACCGAAAGCAGCGTACTGTTGAGCTTCCATACAAAGAAGGATATACAGGTAAGCCCTGTAAAAGTAGAGCTATTCCTATGAGTAAAGAATATAGAGATCTATGTGAAAAAGAGATTAAACAGCTCTTAGACAGAAAGCTCATTAGAGAATCTGACAGTCCCTGGAACTGTTATGGATTCTATGTCAACAAAAGAGCAGAACAAATCAAAGGTATCCCAAGGCTGGTAATAAATTTCAAACCTCTAAATTCTATTCTTGCAAATGACACCTATCTGATCCCTCACAAAGGAGATCTGATTGCAAGGATAGCAGGAGCTAAGATATTTTTAAAGTTTGACTTGAAGGCAGGATTTTGGCAAGTAGCCATTTCAGAGAAAGATAAGTTCAAGATTGCCTTCAGCATCCCAGCAGGCCACTATGAGTGGAATGTCATGCCTTTTGGTTTGAGAAATGCTCCATCTAAATTCCAGAAGGTAATGGATAAAATATTTAAGCCATACTTTGACTGGATTATAGTTTACATTGATGACATTCTAATCTTTTCTAAGAGCATCCAGGACCATTTCAAGCATGTTCATAAATTTAAGCAGCTGGTAAAGCATAATGGTCCAATTTTAAGTAAGAAAAATATAGAAGTTTTCCAAACTACTATCAAATTTCTCGGCCATACTATTTTCAATGGCCAAATTTCTGTACAAAAGCATGCGCTTGAATTTGCTGACAGATTTCCAGATGTTATTACAGACAAAAACCAGCTTCAAAGGTTTTTGGGCTGTCTGAATTATGTCAGTAACGTTTATCAAGATTGTGCCACTGACAGGAGTATATTAAATAAAAGGCTTAAAAAGAATCCACCTCAGTGGATAGAAGAACACACTAGAGCTGTTAAGAACATCAAAGACAAGGTAAAATCTCTTCCTCTTCTATATGTCTCTGACGACAATGCATTCAAGATTGTTGAAATAGATGCCAGTAATATAGGATGGGGAGGAATCCTAAAGCAGAGAAAAGGTGACACTGAACAAGTTGTCCAGTATGCATCTGGCACCTGGAATCCCACTGAGTAGAATTACTCCACAATTGAGAAAGAAGTCAAAGCTGCGTGGAACTGCATCAACAAATTTGATGTCTATTTAATAAACAGACAATTTTTGCTCCGAACTGATGCTTCAGCCTGACAGAAGGTATTAACTAAGGACATCAAGAAACCAGGCGAGGAAAAATTTGACAAGTGGCAAGCACTCTTTGCTAACTTCGATTTTCAAGTTGAACATATAAAGGGCACAAAAAACTGTCTCCTACATTTTCTTAGCAGAGAGTTTATCCAGCCTCAGGAACATATCATGGTCATAGTTACAGAATGGTTCCAAGAGTAGAAACAAGAAGTCCTGCGCACTATACCAGACAACCAGGACTGGGAAGAATATAGAGAAAATTGGAAGCCTACATGGCAGTTGAGAAATACAAAAGTACTAGATGCTAATCTGCAAGCACATACTGACATTCAGCATCTTGTACCAGAAAGAAGAGTGTATCCAAAAGGGAGTAAATGGATACATGATATGATTTACACAAAGGCAAAAAGGGATGCCTTATATGCAGAAGATGCTCTTCAAAGAGACTTTCATGATATTTCAGGTATATGGTGTCATGGAGGAATCCGCAATGGAATTGATGAAAAATATTTCTGCATTCATCGAACCAGGAATCTAGCGTGGCCCATGCCTACTCAGACCTCTGCATTATGGCTAGGAGGAGATCCTAAGCTTATTTTTCCGGATACAGTATATGACTTTGCAGCATACAAACAGCTATGGTGGGATTTCCTTAATGTAGATGACAGAGAAGAAACCCATTATACTAAATTAAAATTTAGTACAACGGGTATAATGCAAAGAAATCAACAGTGCGACTGGTTAAAAAAATGGTGGGCCGACTACGGTGTTAACAGAACAACAATGGACCCACTCTATCATGAAGGATACTGCAGATTCCACTGTGATATTTGTTTTGAACATAACATCCCAGACTGTTTTTAGATCCCATACAAAACTGTCAAAGAGATGACAACAAGTGAATGGTCGCCCTTTCATGATGACATTAAAACCCTAAGAGAATATATGACCCGCCATTATGAATGGTTGGTTTTAACTAAAGTTAAGCATCAAATCATTTTAGGGAAACCTATGATTGTTCGGAGGATTTTCACCAAAGCATGGGATGAATTATTGTACAAAAAACACAGATTCCCTGACATTACTGTATTCTGATGATTCTCATGGGCTTTACCGACAAAAGCATCCATTATTGTAATAATGTTATCCAGTCACAACGACTTGATTGTGGCCAACTTTTCTCGTGGGCTTTGTTGGACAAAAGCATCCACTTTGTAAATAATACAGACAACATATTTTTCCATAAGATTTACTTTTTCAGACCAAGAATATTTGTGCGGATGTCACCTTGGTGTTACTCGAAAGCAATGATTCCATCCTTTTGTGTGATGCCCTACAGTAATGTTTGTCCCCTCTCATTTGTTATAAATTGAGAGTAAGGTTCATTGCTGAGGCATTCACATTCAGAGAGTCTTAGAGTCTTAGAGTCTTAGAGATCTGAGAAGCTTGCATATCAGTGTGCTCGGCACTAGTAAGAACCTAAAGTGGCCAGATCTATTAGTAAGTCAGTCAAGTCGGTATATCAGTCGAGTCTGTATATTCTGAGGCAGAGCCTATCTGTTGCTAGGAAGCCTTCGGTAATGCTTATTCCTCTGTGAAAAGCAAAAGTCCGATAAATGCAACAATAGTCTATCTCTGCAAAGAATACTCTCTGTCATCTGTAATTTGTAATCCATTTCTGAGAAATAATATGAGAAGGCATTTTCTGCATTTGAATACCTGTGCGCTTTTATAAATCGTCTGCTGTGTAGTAGTTGTCTCATAATCTTCACTCAAAGTTCATTAGGGGTTGGGCCAAAGGTTCGAAGGTACACAGACCGTTGAAAGGTGAGGAAGCCGTGTGTAAGGTCGCAGAGCGTGAAAGATCCAAGTAGGTTTGCACTAAGTTCACCAGAGGCCGATCATTGAAGACAAACGAAGAGGCACAGGAAGGCCAACACAACAGAGAGCGACAACAGCATAGCGCGCGGCACTGTAGCAAGCTTTATGGAAGCCCCTGCTGAAAATTGTATCGTAGCCGTGCATATGATTATTCCAGAAAGTTTGATTGAGTGACTAATTTAATTTAATATTAGACATTAAATTGAAAATATTTTAAGATAATATTAATGCCTATTTAATTTGGTTATTCAATTATAAATCTAATAAAATGTATCTCCAATGATCTCTAGTGTCCTAAAAAGTTGCGTTCACGTGCAAAATCACTCTTTCTTCAGAAATAGCCGCTAGAGTTGATGCTTTTCTTTTTATTTGCATAAACGTGGGTGCGTATTCTAAGTGATTGTGATAACGAGATATATAGTGAGAAAATCACAATGTTGCAGTTTTAGCAAACTCCATCTTTCGTCAAACGATGAGTTGGAGATACAAAACAAGGAAAATAAAAAATGGAGAAATCGATTTAGGAGATTGGAACACAATTACAGAGCTTTGAGTGTATTGACTTCACTTGAGTGAGGCACCTGGGCCTAAAAATTGCCTTGAATGGGGTAGAGGGGTAAAGAATATACGAAATACTTTTTCATAGTAAAAAAAATTGTAGTAGTATTTAGAAAATTTAAGGCCCTCCCAAACCTGAGCTCTCTGCTTGCTTCGTACTCGCCATCCCTTTTACTTTGCATCTGCTTTGCAAATTCATACACACAATAAGGATTTTGTCATTGTCGTAGAATCGAGTTCCTTTTTATTTACAATCACAGTTTTTTTTAATTTATTACTTAATTCAAATTTCAATTATGCGCCCACATATCTCTACCGTCCAAATTCTACTTCTAATCGACGGCTGACCTTGTGATCCTCATCTCCTGTCATATCGATCAGAACAACCTGCACTTTCTATCAATAAATGTAAAAGGAACGGTAGTCGAGGGACGGAGATGAATGCCGGTAGAGAGACGAAGTAGTCGACCAACACATCAGTGAGAAAAGAGCCTTTTCGGACAACTGCCACTCCCTCATCTTTGCCATATTATGTATGACCATCATCCATGTCAACCAGCTATCATAGAGGCAATATCTCTATTCATTACTGTTATTTAAGGAAAATCACGTCAAATTACCTGGATTACTCATTGCCCTTATTTAAGGAAAATCACGTCAAGTTACTTGAGATAACGTGCTGATAGTTGTTAAAAGACAGGTTTTCACTCCTACCAATATTCAATATTCTGAGTGTTTTAAGCTTTACTATTTTTATCTTTAAAATAAAGTTATACTATTTTCATCTTTTAAATAATAATAATGAGTAAGATTTAGTAAATATTCAGAGTTTTGTAATAGACAAGGCATATTTTTATTACAAACATAATAGTTTTTCCTGTGATGTAAACAAAATATCTAATACTGTCTAGTTTAATTGTGACTTTAAAATTGATTTAGTATCATACAAATTCGATATTTGGATTATTTAGTATTGTGATGTGTATTATGTTGTATTTTTTTGTATTAATAATAATAATAATAATAGGTAAGATTTTTCCATTTTATTTAAATTTTATTTTTTATTTTTTTATTATGGTGACTTTGTAACTGGTTATAGTATTTTGGATGAGGCCCAAAATAAGTATTGGAAATATTTTTATCATGGTGATTTGGTAACTTGTCGTCAGAGAAAGGTCTATGATGGATTACACAATTCCTTTGAGGAATTCCCTTAATTAATAGGGGGCTAATTCCCAAGGAAACAATGCAAGGAAATAGGGAAGGAATTTCCCTAATTAATAGGGGGCTAATTCCCAAGGAAACAATGCAAGGAAGTAGGGAAGGAATTTCCCTGATTAATAGGGGGCTAATTCCCAAGGAAACAATGCAAGGAAATAGGGACTTAGGCAAGCTAGAAATTGGTTAAATTTTGGCGAGGGCTTGTCTAGGAAATTGTGAGACAGATAGAGATAGTGCAGAGATTGCTCGGGCTTGAGCAAAGCATTGTAATCTTCTTATGTTTTCTTACTAATGCAATATACAGATAGTAGTTGCGGCTTTCCCTAAGAAATCATTATGAAATATGTTGATTGAATTCTTTCTCTTGTATGCTTAGTGATGGTGCAGAGATTACTCGAGAAATTGGTGAAGTATTGGCTTGGGCTTGTCTAGGAAACTGAGACAGAGAGAGATAGTGCAAAGATTGTTCAGTCTTGAGCAAAGCATTGTAATCTTCTCTTATTTTCTTACTAATGCAATATACAAATAGTAGTTGTGGCTTTCCCGAAAAATCATTATGTAATGTGTTGATTGAATTTTTTCTCTTATATACTTCGTGATTTCACAACTTTTTAATTATTTCAGCTAATAAATAAAATAGATACAAATCTATTTTGTTAATAAATTACAATTAAGAATTTAAATTTAGAAAAAATTTCTAATAAAAATTAAGTAATTTTTTATTACTTCCAAATCTATCCCACTATAAAAATAATCTTGAATATTTTTTACCTTTACCGATTCAAAATAATATCAACATGTTTTTACATAATATAATCTATCTTCCAATTTTTGTTACACCATATTTTTTCTATTCATTTATTTCTGATTTCTCTATTTCTTTTTATATGTTTTTTTTGGTGTATGATGTGAGTTAGCTTTTTGTTGGTTGTGTTTATGATTCTATGGTTGAAAGATATTTACTACGTTGAGCAATTAGGTTTTATGCTGAAAAATTACATAATCTTGAATATTTTTATACCTTTACCGCTTAAAAATAATATCAAAATGTTTTTACATAATATAATTTATCTTCCCATTTTTGTTCCACACCATATTTTTCCTATTCATTTATTTATGATTTCTCATATTTCGTGCATAACATTCACCTATTATATTTTCTCTATTTCTTTATATATGTTTTTTTATGGGTGTATGATATGAGTTCGCTTTTTGTTTGTTGTGTTTGTGATTCTACGGTTGAAAGATATTTACTACGTTGAGCAATTAGGTTTATGCTGAGGTTCATGGGAGGTTAAAGCTACATATTAAATCATTTTTTTTAAATGCATATAAGAGAATTTCAATGGAAAATTGAGAATATGACATTTTCCTATTGCTAAGGTTGACGTTGAAGCTTTTAGTGAATGATGGATACCTGTGATTAAGTCTTAATTGTTTGAATATAATTTATTTGTCATTTAATAACCTTGACGTGGGGTGGTTGCACAATGATGTTTAGATATATCGATAAATATGATTCGGAGTAATTGCACAATAATGTTTAGAATTAATTGTAAATAGGTATTTAGCATATGATATATGAATGATAATTATTTATTTAATCTGTGTGGTTATGGACACTATATATAATTAAAAATTATATATATAATATATATATATTATATATATATATATATATATATTATTTTTATAGAGTGTTTATTTGGAATAGAGTTTCTAAAATTTTAATTTAACTATTAATAATTATAAAGTGAATGATAGAGATTCTGCCTCCATAAAATATTTTAAAATATCTATATTAATATCCATAGATTAATGATTTAGATTTATTTCCAAAGTAGTTATATGCTCTTTTACTATTTTAACTAAATTGATTAATTAAAAATTGTCATGAACAAGAGCGAGTTATGATTTTTGAGAGTGGTTTATGATTTTTTGGGCATGTGGTATTGATAAACCATGATATTGGCACATGGTATTATAACAAAGCTTATTTACAGACTAAGAATCTCCATGGTAAAATGGGGATAAATTTAAGAATCTTGTTTCATGTTTTTTGAAATGTATATATGTTTAACTTATGTTTTAATTATTTTTACAATAACTAAAATTCAAAATAAAGTTATAATTTTTTAAATTTGAGCAAATTGAGATGTATCATGAAGTAAGCATTTCCATGCTTATTATGAAGTACTCCTTATCCGCTTTTGTTAGGCATTTAATTTATATGGGTGCACTAGTTTAGTATTTATGGTCTTTTTAATTATAATCATGCTGGGAAATTGCTAAAATATCCACTTTTAGTAGCCATTTAATTTATATGGGTGCGCTAGTTTAGTGTCTATGGTCTTTTTAATTATAATCAAGTTGGGAAATTGCTAAAATATAAGATAACTCTGTAAAATTTGGAGTATTTAAAAATATTTTATTGTTAAATTAGGCTATTAAATAAATTACTATTTAATTTTCAAACACAATTTTACTAATAAAATAATAAATTACAATCAATGAAAAAATTAATAAAATAAATTTAATAACATTAAATTGAAGGATTAATTAACATAACTAAAAATAAACAAAAACTAAAAATAATATTTCAAGCCCATTGGGCTAGCGGAATTGGTGATTGCCATGATATGAAGTATTATGTAAACAATGAGATTCAATGTTCAAATCTTGCGAGTCAAGTTGAAAATTAAAGTTCAAACTTCATTTAGCTTTTCTTTTTCTGGAACCATGGGATTTCTTTGTCTGAGTCGAGCTCTTTTTGTCTAAGCTCTATTTCTTAAAAAGTGAATAGACCTTTCTCCATTCTTTCATGGTCCATCATTTTGAATGTTCCGAGGTTGTTCTTGATTTCCTCTAGAACCTTGTGGTACCAGAAAGGAAGGGGAGAGGGGGTTTGGTAGTCTCACCCATACTAGCAATGTTGAGATCACCATTGTTGTGGCAACAAAAATTGGGGGAGAGGGGGTTTGGTAGTCTCACCCATACTAGAAATGTTGAGATCACCATTGTTGTGGCAACAAAAATTGGGAACCTCAGGGTGATGAAGAGCCCAACTCTTCCCTAAAACCATGACCCATCATTTAATACTTTCTCCAGATTTTACTAAGTATCTTATTGAAAAATAAAAAAACCCTTGGAACATAAATAAATATCACAATTTGTGATCTAGGTTGACAAGACTCAATGATGTAAGGCATCAGTTCTAGGACAAAAACCGTTGAACCTACAGATCGTAGCCTTAGATTGGAGAAAAAAAAGGTGGGTTACCTTTGACAGATTTACATCCATGGTTGCCACTTATTCCATTTTCTCTACAATGTAAGGTTTTGGGTTGTATAGAGGCAGATCCACTAGTTTGGCACCTTTCCCTTACACTGCATCTAGGAGACAAATCCACCCAAGTTTTTGGATTCGTGGGCACCTCCATGCAGCCTCAAATTCAAGATTATGGTAGAGCTTCTAGAGATGCGATAATCCTTCATCTGAGAATAATCATGAAGCATTTTTTCTTCACAAAAAAAACACCTTGTATTTGCAGGAATACCCAACCTCTTCATTATATGCGACTTTAGATTTCCCACTGAGTTTGAATCCATGATCCAGAAAATATAGACTTCCTTTGTAATTCTTAATGAAGATATGTAAATGTGCCTATTCCAACTCTTCCTTTCTTCCCGCCCATGTAGCTCGGCTAGAGCCACACAACTATGGGTACCTGCTCCTCCACAACTTGAATTTTTGTCAGAGTAGAGCGGTGACATGGGCCCTTAGCAGAAGAATAATCATGCAACAACCCAAGTAAGCTTGACCACCGTGACCTCCCCCGATTTTGCTATGTTGTTGCTGTCTAAACAAAATTTGAAGCCCTCGGATGGTTGTAGATCCTTAATATCGAAATCGATTCGAGACCAAACAATAATCCAACTTGTAGTGTTCTAGGGTCATTCGTGTTTCGGCTGAGAAGAAGCTAGATGACCCAAGTGATCATCCTTGATATTCTTCTTTGTCCATGTCGCCTTACCATCAGAGTGCACAGAAAGTGCAGAAAATGTATTTCGCTACAAGAGAACGGCCACCGAAAAACTCCCGAGGAGACCACAATCTGTTACTTAATCTTTACATAAATTTTTTTAATTTAATTTAATTAATTTATTATTTCAAATAAAAAATTATTTTATTTAAAAGAATATAATTTTCTACTAGAGATTTTTGGCGTAAATCACATGAAATATCATTTGTCCACGCGTTTTGAACCAACCAGTGTGGTTCATCCTTAGGATAAGTTGAAGAAACAGATCCAGCTTTGCATGTTAAATAGTTTGAGTAGAGCCTCCAACGGCTTTCTTCAATTTGTCCAGACTATGAACCACATTGGTTGGTTCCAAACACATAGACAAATGATATTTCATGTGATTTAGGCCGAAAAATCTCTCATAAACTTGATATAGATCACAAAAGCCTCAATTCTAGAATATAATTTTATTTATTAATTATATGTGATTTTTTTTAATTGAACAATAATTTAAATCACTAAATATTAAATAATTATAAAATAAAATAAATATAAACCGATAAAATTAAGATATAAAAAAACGTAGGGGGAGGAAAGTTCAAACTTCGCCTTTCACTTCCAATTTGAATTTTAATTTTTGTCCACTTGATTTATGGAGTTTGATAGGAGCACCCAAAACGTATGGGGGAGGAAAGTTCAAACTTCGCCTTTCAATTCCAACTTGAATTTTAATCTTTGTCCACTTGATTTATGGAGTTTGATAGGAGCACCCAAAAAGTATGGGGGAGGAAAGTTCAAACTTCGCCCTTCAATTCCAACTTGAATTTTAATTTTTGTCCCCTTGATTTATGTAGTTTGATAGGAGCACCCAAAATGCAACATAAATAAAAAATATGTAACAAAAATATTTCATCCACTCATTAAAATTTTTAGAGGAATTTGGGTTCCTAATCGATTTAAATTGTTCTAAGAAATTCAACTGTCTCCCCCCACAGCGCTGTCCAGTCCTCTTACACATCCATGATTAGCACAAAGTTACACCACCATTAAAACTTAGATTTCCGCTTCCGGTTTATCTTAAACCTTGTACCTGTTAGGCGACAGTTAAACAAGAACGATACAGTAGCGATATATTAAATGGCAAGAAACTCATAAAATAAAAAATCTTTACATTTAGAATGGTTTCATTAAATTTTAGAGATATATAAATTGGCTTAATCATATTAATAAATGTGGTTGATATATATTTTAAAGTGTTTATCTAAATAGAGGAATTGCCTAGACAAGTAAAAATGACCAGAATTCAAGCAAAAAATTAAGAAATGTTGCAATAATAGTGTTTGAATCATGTTTTTTTCATGGTGGAAATGGTTTTAGCACCATAAAAAACTTATGGGGCACCCAAAACCTTGAAATTTGACAACTGTAACTCATACTTACAAAAATTCTTGCCAGATTTTATCGAAATCTGGCCAGAATTTCCATAATTTTCAAAGAAAAAAGCAGTTTAATTAGACTACCACTATTTTGATTTTTAATTATATTAATAATAATGGTTAATATATTTTCGTCATTTTTTTCTTTTAAAATTAATGGATCCAACACAATTATTAATTTTATTTACTAACATGGATTTGGCACAACTATTAATTTTATATAGACATATGGATTTAGCACAACCATTAGTTTTATAACCACCATTAGTTTTATAAAACCAAGTATTCGCATGTAGCTATTTATTATTTGCTAATTTGTATAATTTTATTAAGTAGATATGAAAGATAAATATTTATTTTTATGAAAGGAAGAAAGAATGAAAATTATTTTAATGCTTATTTCGCTAAAGATAATTTATGTGATACAATAGCTAAATAAATTATTTCAAAAGTTAGTTGTGAGAATATCTACCTAAATTTCCATATTGTCTTTGAAAGCTTAACATTTTATTTATTATTGAATAATTTATATAATAATTTCATAATTATTTTATATAAATGTATATAAAATAACAGATTTAAAGATACAAATTAGTTAATATTTGAAAGTCTATTTTTTTATATTCATCTCTTTATATTTATTTATATAAAAGAGACAAAAAAAACAATATATTAACATGAAAAAATAACTACTAACATTTTTAAATTTATGAAAAATAAAAATATTGATGGAAAGAAAAAATAATCCACAAAAATTCATTTAATTTGGATACGGTTTTAGACATAAAATGGAAGATACTAACATTTTTCGTTTATGACTATAAAATATGGATGGAAAGAAAAAATAATCCACAAAAATTCATTCAATTTAGGTACGCTTTTAGACCTAAAATAAAAGCTTTTCGTAGGAGCAGTCCATTGCATCTTAGACCAGGAAATATCAATTTCATATTACAGCAATTTCAGTTAGACCCAGTTCTTCCAAGAGCTCTTCAAACAGCAAGGAAACGCTTTCACCAGATTGCTGATTACTTGCTTTGTAATCACTGAAAGCAGGAAGCGACAACATATGATTACTTGTACAGATTTCAACCGGCTGATCACCGGGATTACTGGTGTATATTTCAACTGGATGATCACCTTCTATTACTGGAAGATTGGGAAGATGATCAGCTAAAGGAAAATTGCAGCAATAGGTAGAATTCATGAGCGCTGAAGATAGAGCAGGAAAGGTGGTCAGTGGTACATTAATTTCTGCTCGCTGTGCTCTCGGCTTGAAGAGCAAAGGCCTCCTCTCAGATTCTTCAGATGTACTGCTAGCAGGGGGCGTGGGCATTCCTGTGAACTTGTGAACTTTTTCACGGAAGTTGGATCGGTCTGTGACCACAACTGTGGTCTTTGCACTCCTCTTACGGTCTTTGCGCCGTTTCTTCTTGATTCCAAGAGTGGCCGGACTCGCCATCGAATCTCTGGGCCGTTTCTTCTTTATTCCAAAATTATGATCGCTAATACTGCCATTATCATTTATGTCAAGCGGATGAATCTGCCCCTGCTGCGAGAGCCGCAGTTGTGGCACCCGTAGGTTGCATTCTGAAAAGCTCGAAATGGTTGATCTACCACAGCAACACGTCCCAGTTACCCAAAGACTGCACGTAAAGTCACAAACTGATGTGTTGTGCTGTGCTGTGGCTACTCATGTATTTATAGAAAATTTGGAAGAGTCATGGTCAAAAGTCAGCTTGACTGCTTAGGGAAATGAATGAACCAGAATGCTGGGGAGCGCCTTATCTACAGGTGGCCATAAATGCGAGTAGAGCGTTCTTTGACTGTCACGCAAATTGCATATGAACGTTAACCAGTTATTCTGTATGCGAGTAGAACGTGCTTTTGACTGTCACGCAAATTGCGTATGAACGTTATCCAGTTATTCTGTATGTTGTTTTTTTACAACGTCAGGAAATTTATCATAGATAAGTTGTCAAATCACGGGTGAGGATAGTCATTTCTGATTGTTATAAGTGAATGTTGGATTACTTATCACTGTTATTCAAGGAAAACCACATCAAGTTACTTGGAATACTCATCATCCTTATTCAAGGAAAATCACATCAAATTTCCTGACATAACTCCCTAATAATCAGTAAAAGACAGTTTTTCACTCCTGCCAATATCTCTGCATGTTTTAAGCTTTACTATTTTTATCTTTAAAATAAAGTTATACTATTTTCATCTTTTAAATAATAATAGTGGGTAAGATTTAGTAAATATTCAGAGTTTTGTAATGGAGAAGGCATATTTTTATTACAAACATAACAGTTTTTCTTGTGATGTGAACAAAATATGTAATATTATCTAGTTTGATTGTGACTTTAAAATTGATTAATTATCATACAAATTATATATTTGGATTAGTTAGTGTTGTGATGTGTATTATGTTGTAAATTTTATTTTATTTATATTAATAATAATAATAATAATAGGTAAGATTTTTTTATCATGGTGACTTGGTAACTGGTTGTAGTATTTTGGGTAAGGCCCAAAATAAAGGAGTCGTCTATGAAAGCCGAGGAATTGTCGGGATGGCCAAAAGTGGCCGAAATTTGGGCAAAAAAATTTCAAAAAATCTTGTAGATACAATGTTTTTTGATGGTGGAAATGGATTCAGCACCATCAAAAACATCTAAGGCACCTTAAATTATGAATTTTGACAACTTTTACTTAGATTTACAAAAATTCCTACCAGATTTTTTCAAAATATGGTCGAAATTTCCATAACTTTCAAGGCAAAAAAACATAATTTTTAGACTACGGCCAAAATAAATACTAGAAATATTTTTTATCATGGTGATTTGGTAACTTGTTATAGCAATTTGGGTGATGCCCAACAAGCCTGGAATTTCAAATAATTTTTCGCTGTCAAATGAAAATTTGAAAATGGGTGTTTGTTTTTTTAAGCCTGTCAATTTAGGTTTTAAGTAAATTTATGGCTGTCAGTTTTTTTCAATCTTGAGGTTTTCTAAGAGTTTTTTTTGGTGATATTCATTGTCTCCTTCAGAGATCAAATCAAGAAACTGAAAAGAGAAAAATAAATAAATAAAAATAAAAATAAAAATAAAATTTTATAGATCTTGTTTTGCAAACACATCCCAATAAACACCATTGAGATGAACTATCCATCTTAACACTTGTTGTGATTCTACCCATCAAACTCTATAGTCAGGAGGCCCGTAAATGGTTGGTGGTGGAGTAAATGGTTTGAGACCCCTTGGAGATAGGGAGGGGATCGTGTTTGATGGTCCATATCACCGGCAAGATACCCAATAAATATGGAAGATCACGTATAATCCTCATCGGATGGCGCAACCTACTAGCAGCTCAGATAGCCTAGATGGCCTTCCCATTGTCGATGATTCTTCCACTTCGGAAGTCCAGACTACATTCATTGTTATTGGTTACTATGAATTATGACGGTTACGGAATTCCAAACTATTCGTTATTATTGGTTACTATGAATTATGACGGTTAAATTAAATATGTGAACTATAGTCATTGTCACTGGTTACTATGAATTATCACGATTAAATTAAATATGCGAATGTCAAATTTCCGGTTTTAGATTTTTTTTACGCATCATTTTTAACGTTTCCAAATATTTTTAAACCGTCGAATACGTTTAAAAACCTAAAAAAACTTTCTGTGGAACGTCAAATTCCAGGCCTGATGCCCAAGATTAAATACTAGAAATATGACTTAGCAAAAGTCAAGACTCCATTAAGGTGGGTGGACCTACTTCTTTAACCTTATCACAATGGGTCAAAGATGTAACCTTATCAATAGTTCACATCAACAAATTGAAAGGGTAGAGAATGTACATCTCCATGACCTTATCACAATGGGTCAAATATGTAACCTTATTAATAGGCCACATCATCAAACTGAAAATGTAGAGAATGTACATCTCCATAAACATTAATAGTGAAATTGTTGTGTGGAGGTGGGTCCCTTATCCAACAAACAAAGGAATCTTATACACCAATTTGATGTGATTGTGACCTTAAAATTGAATTATTATTATTAGTATTATTATTATTTAAAACAAAAAGCCTATAAAACAAACATTTAATGAATTATATTGTGAACATAAATATTTATTTGATTATAGATACTAGCCTAAATCCATTTTAACTCCATAACTTCAAGCATTCAAAAGAATCAAATCTGTTGAGGTGCAAACCTCTTTTTAAGTATAGGTTTGTATCTCGAGAGATTTGATCCCTCTAGGCACTTGAAAGATCTAGAGTTAAGATGGATTTCATCTAGTATTGATAATCTCAACTCCAAATATATCAACACCAAGGCATAATAAATCTCTTGATTTGCAAGCCTCATTTTAAGTGTAAAACTCAAGGTAAGGTTTACACCTTGAAAGGTTTGATCTCTCTCAACACTTAAAGGCATAATAAATCTCTTGATTTGCAAGCCTCATTTTAAGTGTAAAACTCAAGGTAAGGTTTACACCTTGAAAGGTTTGATCTCTCTCAACACTTAAATCTGAAGTTAAGATGGATATAGGATGATTTCAGTAGTGCACGGACACGTTAAATTTGTAGAACATATAATTGATCTAATCATTTTAAATATGTTAAATATGTCTAAAATTAACATGATGAGTTCCTTCTCCTCTACATTTCATGCACATTGAACCTGTATTTGTATTAAATACCTGAATTTTAGCATATGACTCCTCATACATAACACATTTTAACTTGAATTAATCAATAAATCCTATCATAAAATTTTAGAGATGCAATATTCATATCAAGTAGACTTTTTGTAACATAATATTATGTTATAACCTAATATATTATAAAATTATAACTTTTTGTTACGTTTTAATTTTTTTGTTGAGTTGACTTTCAATTGTTTACCCTCATTTATAACTACTATAATTTTTAGTTGTAAAATCTCCATAATACAAGTGCCCTAATAGTTTCTTAGAGTGCTAAATGGATATATGCAGTCAAAAACTCATTTTAAACAACAAAAAGTAGGATTTAGCCAAAACAAGAAAATCGTTAGATTATCGCCAAAAACTCCAAAACGTAGCATGTTTAGAAATTATACCTTTTCCTTATAATGAATTGTAAAGCACCTCTTCACGTAATAAAATATTAGATAATTTTATTTTTATTTTTTTATGATGTTTTTTTGTAAGCAAGCAAAATTTTCGTTAGATTTTCACAAAGTTACATATAATATATGCATGGATTATCATATGCTGACAAAGTTTGAGCAAAGAGGTATCAAGGCACGAAACCCATCTTAACTGAGAACCTACTGAGGAGATACCATCTGCCCTTGAAAGGGAAACCAAGCGATCCTCTAGATCAGTCTAAAAGTTGCATCTAGTTTCAAAATACATTGGCAAACACTGGCATGACAAAGATAACAAAATATCATAAGAAAGTTGTAGACAAAGCAAAAATTGGAAGATCTTTTCCTTGAACCTATTAACGGGGTTGATCATTCCTGACGATGAATTGGAAGGCATCCTCTTGTCCTTCTGGGATCTAGGGAGGACGCTCCCACTCAATGAACACTCCATACTGGTTGGTAGTGGCCTGTTGTTGTACGGACATGCTGGTGGTGGTCATTTGATGTGTGGAGGCTCTAGTTTGAGAAGCTTTGTTTGCTTCTATTTTTGGTAGCCATTTGATTGATGTCCAGCTCGGTAGAGATATGATTACTCCCCCTGGGTCTTCTAACTTCTAGTCCTTTGAGTTCTAAGGCCGAGGAATCACAAGGCTACGAGGAGTGGCTTCCTAAGTTATAGAATTTGGATTGTTCGAAGGAGTTGGCGAGTTAGGAGGGGCTAGAGGTGGCAGAGGGAATTGAATTCCCAGAGCTCTTGATACAACACTTAAAGCAGGTTGGGTCTATATAAGATGAAAATTCATATGAAAAATTTGCCTCTTTTCTAGTTGTAGGACCTCTTCTTGGTCCCTCAATTGGTGGCCCAATAGGTCCTTGACAACCCATTGTCTATTACTTATGTTCCTAAGCTCTTGAGCTTCCATGGTGGCCACCAAGCGCTTGATGTGTTGAGTCATGTCTTCATCAAATCGATCCATCTCTGAGCCATGCCAAGTTGAAGGTGGTGAAACACGTCCTCATCCATGCCTGCCATGCTTGGCTCACCCTTTCTCACGTACCATGATTTCTTGGGAGGTGATATTACTGAGTATTTCACATGTCATCAATGCCTTCGTTGTCTAATAGGTGCCACAAAAACCAGGCCCCAATTCCTACAAATGAGACTGTGGCAGTTGAGGACGCTGGTCAATCCAATATTGGAGCACGAGTAATGGAGAATAATTGTTCAGTAGTGAAGTGGCAAAGCAAGATCGTAGTTGCTTGTGACAAAGGAAAATAGGTGGAGTTGAAGCCCGTTGTCAATGCTGACTATTGCGGAGATCTGCAAGAGAAACCAACAAAGACGACCAAGCTGAGTGTTATGAGTGGGAGAACGATTGATCTCCTACATCTTAACTACCAAATGCATGGCCTAATCTAGATGAAATTGCTTGAGCATTGTCCAATCACACTTGTGGTTGGCTTATTGATTGAAACCTGCATGGATATCTGACTCCAATCACCACCCAACTTGAAAATTAAATGAGGTAAGTTGTGTTTTCGTGAGGGACACTTATGGGCACACTGCGTGAGGGACCACCCAGATTTAGGGATATTTTTATAATGTATTTTAAATTTAATTTTTATATTATTTTATTGTGAAGAAAAAACAGAAATTGTGTTGGATGTTCGGTAAAAATGTTAAAAATGGGAAATGCCAAAAGTAAAAGCAATAAAATTTTAAACATAGAAAAGTAATGGAGGGACAATATAGAGTTGAATAGAAAAAATACCAAACCATATATATATATATATATATATTAGAAAAACAAAGAAAAATAACTAATTCATTAATAAAAATAAAAAACAATATATTAATAATTAAATATTTCTGTAAATTTAAAAAATAAAACTATGATTCATGTTTAAGATAATTATATATTAAATAAATAAATATTTATTATTTGTTGATGTTAAATATTTAACCAATAAAATTGAATTTTTATATTCTTTTGGGTGGTGGAAATAATTGAATTGAAATTTTATTGTAGAATGAAAATTAAGAAAACCCATCTCAATAAGATCTTCAATTAACTAACCAATTATAAAAGACTTACAATTAATTAATTGATCACTTATCAAGAATAAATGAATTTAAAAATAATAATAAAACCAAAAATTTTGAAAGTCTCATACAAAATAGTTAGCCCGGCCACAAATTAATGCAAATCCAAACTATATATATCCTATAAAGATAAATATAACAAATAAATTTTAGTATTTTAATTAAGAATTACTATTAAAATATTTTAAATTAATAAATAGTGTATAATAATATTTAATTATACTAATTAGGAAAATACCTATATTTTACTTTTATGGTAAACATTTTGTATTTCTTAAAAACAATAAGTACATATTAATTCATAAAATTATGGGTTGGTTTGTCACTAGGAAAATGAGACTATTAATTCATAAAATTATGGGTTGGTTTGTCACTAGGAAAATGAGACTAGACTCATAATTTCAAACAAAGAGCATGTAAAAATAAGAAAGAAAGAAACTAATCAAGGGGATTTTTTCATATTTGTAGCTTCAACTAGTATGGGCTCCATGTTGTTATCCAAAGAGTAATCTGATCTAAGAGAAATGCCCATGTGTCTTTCCCTGTGACCCATCTTTGATATAGAGCTATCAATTGACACTACAAGTGATTCAAAGAGAGGAGAATGTCCTCTATTCTCTCATTTTTGTCTACCTAGACTCAACCAAGAAGGAACTTGAGGTGCCAATTAGCATTTATTGTATATATGTAATTGTTGTAATGCCCACAAATATGCCCAACATCAAGAACCCAATCAACCACTTTAATTAATACTGTCATGTATGTGAGGTTGCATCGTTGGTTAGCCAATTTCTACTCAACTTGAGAAAGTTCCTCTTGAATAAATTGGTGAGGGACAATTCTGAATCTTGCTATAGAAATTTCAACCCTCACTTGTGTCCATGTTCTTAGTAGTATGCCACTCCAGGATGAACACAAGCCCTCTGATGTTACATGTTAAAAAAATTTGTGAGTGATAGAGACCTAGAAGAGGGTGAGGGATCTGACTAACTTCAGAGAGGACAAAGAGAGATGGAAAGACTCATGAAGAGAGCAATCTCTAGGGATAGATTCCCCCCAACCCCCACCAATGACTTAGGAGCTTATGTAATAACCCAAGAACGAGCAACCTCAAATAATAAATGGTATGCACCAGCCTCAAGGAGACCTATTCCGTGCCTCTTGCTTGTAACATTAGTTACCATGAAACTAGGAGTGAGTAAGAAAACAAAAGAAAGCATTGAGAACCAAAAAACAAACATGCCACTTCTATTCCCATGATTTCTCGCTTGCAAAGGAAAGGTCTTGGCAAGATGAAGTCATTTTCTTAGCACATGACAAGAAATAAATATTTCCCAATACAACACCGACCCAAACAAGAAATAAGAGAAAGAACTAAACATAAGTTGGGGGGTGAGGTGAGGAAACAATGACCAATTTCTTACTTTTTCTACATGCCTTCCCCAAGCTTGAACCTAACCAGATGAAGGACCAAAATACTAGAATATCAAACTTAGTTGGGAGAAAAATCAACCCACAAATGGATGGAATAAATATAATGCACCTACGACCAGTAATATCCCAATTCTTTATCTCCACACTAAAGCATCGATGCGTGAGATGGAGTAAGGAGACATTATGATTAAAATGTCTAGAAAACCAGTTAAGCCACATCCTGTTACAATCCTGCTTTGCATGATAATCATTGAATACCTTTTTAATACCTCCCTGTGATGAGACAGGCTATCTAGGCAGGAGAATTTCCATAAGGGATACATAATCCTCTATAACTATACCAAGGACCATCAATATGTAGTTGCAACAAGTGGTGGATTCATTGTATGAGTCTAGGTAAGATCGAATAAAAAGTTCCCTATAAGTCATGCATGTATCACTAAACCTTTATAATAGTGTGGTGCCACATCCCTAGCATGTGTCCCAGTGGGACAATAACAACCCACCTCAACTCTTTCTTCAACCAAAGACTATCTAGAAAAAATAATTAAATCAAATTGAAAGTTTTTATCATTTACTTTAATTTATTATTGATTATAGTTTACTTTATTTTTATCATGGCATATAATAACATGGTATCATGACGTTGAAATATAACTAACATGATACAAGTATGTTAGAAAGGAAAATCCACACAAGAAAATAAGAAAGAAACATCAACCAAAAAAAGGAAACATGAAAAATTAGCTCCATTATATGTTGATGAGGTTGGTGGAAAATATTAAACTAGCAATTGCACTAAGAGGTGCAACATAACGCCGATATGACTCATTGGGGAAATTGGAAGGAAATAAGCAAGTGAAATATATGTACAATGAAATACAATCGAAATTTGAGTTTCTATATATCTTCTAAAGAATGTAGTAGGATGTTAAATTTAAGAAGAAAGCTACACTAACATAAATGTCCCAAAACAATGGAATTCCTTGTAGGCATAAGGTACATGCCAAAGGAGTTCAATATCTTTGGGTTTTTTTAAAATGGCATGAAAGAAATTCTAGAAGAAAAAAAACAACATAGTAGAGTAGCCTCACTTTCTAGCTAGGTATCCCATCCTAAGTGTTTCTTAGGAAAAATGTTTGTGTCTATTGTGGATAACGTGCATATTTTTTCTATTTTATATTTATCTCAATTAATCAAGTAGAAAATCAACTAACCAAAGAATTTGGAATAGGAAGCCACCCGATGGTGCACTGTTGTGGATGTGTTGTAGTCTTTAGGTCCAACCGCTTCATGACCTTTGCTGAAATGAGGTTCTTTTGGTTCCCACTGTCAGCAATGAACTACATCGGAGAACCCTTCATCCACATCTATCAATGGAAGAGGCGTTCCCCCTCCTTTGGATCTTCAGGCTCAATCTTTTGGATCTTGATGGTGGCCACAGTGGCATCAGGCTTCGCATCAATGATCTCCTTCCCTTTGTCAGTTCCCTTATTAGGTTCTGATTCATATTCGGAACATGCGTCTGATTCAGAAGCCTTCAGATCGACCATTAGTGACTACCTGGCCCAACACTCACTTGTATTGTGAGTGGAGCTCTTATGGAACTCACACCATTTTCCGTGTCCTTCTTTTTCTTTGAGGTGTTGTTCTTTTCTTGCGGCTTCGGTTGGTTGTCCTGGGTAGCCTCGCCTTGGCTTGTTCCTTTTTTCTGTGGTCTAGGGGTGCCTTTTCCTTGCTTTGGATTTGCATATCCAAAGTCTCGTTTCTTATGTTTAAACTTCTGCTCAATCTTGACAACATTCTGGTACATCGTGCCGAGGGAGGAAATGTCCAAGAACTCCATCTCGTTTTGGATGTACTTGTGTAGACAGTCGTGGTACTTGAGCACCAAATGTCCTTCAATATCCTTGATACCCAGCTTCGTGCGAAGGGTATGGAAAATATTTGTGAACTCCGACACATCTTGGTCCCTTCTCTACTGTAGCGTGGTCCTTATGTATTTATCTTCATAGCTCCCGACAGGGTAATATTGTCTCTTGATGGCGTCTTGGAAAGAATCCCAAGTGGGTACAACTGAAAATAGCGAGGGTTCACTCTCGTCCTTTTGTTCATAGTAGGTTTCCCACTAGTCCTTGACGCGTGGGCGGCTTTCAGAAGTGCGAAAGTAATCTTTTCCAGATTGGAAAAGTCATGAACTAAAAAATATCCTTCCAATAGATTTAACCATTTATCTATGGCGTCTGCATCTATTAGGCCTTCAAAAATGGGAATATCGAAGTTAACTTGTACCTTAAAATGAGTGGCGCCTCCAAAGTGGCTGTTGGATGAAGATGCATTGCCTGTGGGTAGCCGTCGAAGGATCTATTGTAGCATTTTTAGGTTTTTATTAGATAGAATATTTCAAAAAATGTTAAGTTAGGATATGGACATAACAATAGTGAATAAAATTTTAGTTTAAAAAATATTTTTAATGATAATGTCCATATCAAAGAAAATGTTAGGGTAGCTGCTCTAAAAAAATCAAGGCAAAAATAAAATGCTAGGTAGAAAGAAAACAAATAAACTCTGAAAGTGAGCAAGTCCAAATGCCACTACTTTGTTTCTGTAAAATAATGATTGTGTGCAGCTTGTTTTAAATGCCATTACCCATGACAGTCAAACTGTTTAATCTTGACTACTTCATGCTTTAAATTTAATGTTATAGTTAGAGAATAAAATATCTATCCAAACTGTTTAATCTTGGCAGATCAGTAGTTAGGTAGAGAATAATAAGGTGCTCATCAGTTTAATCTGAGCCCTTGGAGGTTATAAGGGTAGATTTAGATAGTTTTTTTTTGTTAAATAAGAAGAAAGAATAAGGGTTTGCTAGCTTAAATGCACCCATTAAGTGAAGAAAAATGATAGGGTAAGTAAAGGGTAAGTAGAGAAAGGTTACAGAAGTTTAATGGTTGATTGGACAAAGTGTACATTTATCATGTTTCTATGTCGAGGAAGCAATTATAACAAGGCAAATGAAGGTTTACAAAGTCAAGTAATTAACTTCCCATTCATCCCCATTCATTCCTATATTCACTAATTTCCCCTTCCTACCTTCATACATTTATAATCATTCATTTCCATAAAAAGCCCTTTTCCTATGGTAAAAACCCTTTTTACCTAGGAAAAGTAAAAACATAATGTAAAAACCCTTTTACCATGTAAATTCCCTTTCTATTCGAAAAACCCATAAAAATACCTTTACCCTAAGTATAAATGCTATATGAAAAGTCAAAACATTCATAAAGAGCATTATATTTAGTGTTATTCCTATTTTCCACTACATTTCATATTAACCTTGACTTATGTATTAAATCCTTAAGAATTCCCCTTTCTCGTATATAATATCTCCTTTAACATAATATACGAAAACCCTTAGTTTTTGTTTAAAACTATGTATTATATACAAATATCACATTGCAACATTCGCGGGACCATAGGCCTTTAAATATGCAAATACCATAGTTTTATAAATAAAACTGTATTAACATATCGCATCGCAATAATGGCAAATTTAAAGCTTTTCCATGTGAATGCATTCCCCTTCGATTGCGATATACAATGCATAAAGGACCCAAACCTGAAACAATATATATCACAACTCAATATTACATCACATATGTTCCCATCGCAATTCCCGTCCAATGCATACATCCTTCGCCATTTGCGATCTCCGATTGCAATGGGACCCGGACCCGACGCTGCATATATTACAACCTATCGCCATATCGCACCTGCCCCTCCATCACACTCCTGTTTATATTGTAACCCTTTGCGATATCTGATCCCCGACTGCGATTGGGACCCAAAGTCGACCACATATATATTTCAGTCCATCACTATATCGCATCCGCCTTTATCATATATACCCCCGCCTAACTCCGATAGCGATATGCAATTAGCCTCAGACCCGATATTATTATCCGCTAGAGTTAATGCAAATTCAAGTTCGCATATTGTGTTTTTCAAAGATTTTCTATGTAAAATTGATTTTTCGATTTAAACGCGGAAATGATCCAAAGCCTCCATTTAACTTCTAATCATGTTTTTAACCATGATTAAGCCATTCCCGCCAGAATTAATCCCTCCATATTCCTATTTTCCACTCCACCTCTGTTCAGCTTTGCCCGATAATCTGAAAAGAAGACAGTTTTAATTGTTTTAATGCCATTTTCCCCTATTTTACACGGTGCAACCCCAATAATTCCTCTGCAGCCATCAAAGCCATGGTTTACCCTCCGATATGCCCTAGACTCCTTCCGATAGCCTTTGAAATCTCAAAAATCCATCACGACCTCCTCCATCGCCATATTTTTCTTAATGAGTGTTGTGTTTTGCAGGTAAGAAGATTGTTGTTCCAGGTTTTTAAACAAAAAGCCTGTGTGGCAATTTGAAGACCAAATATGAAGATTTATTGTGAAAAACATAGTAAAAACTGGAATGCACAGTCAAAATCTACTCAGCTAGAGTTACAGAGTTTAAAGAAGTCAAATAAAAGGGTTAAATGAAGCAATCTGCCAGCGTAGAGGATACAAACAACAAATTAGCTAAAAGGGCAAAATATTAGACAATAAAAGCTAGCACAACCTGAATAAAAGGGGACAACAAGTTCAATAGCTACCCCTATCTTCTTGCCATGAAGATCTTTTCCTTTCCTTGAATAAATCTTAAATAGTTTTAAGATATTTGTAGTTTTATTATTGTATAAATAATTCTCTTCTTGAGATGTTATGGGTTTGGAGTTCAAGATTCATAGCTTACTGCTTGTAAAAGTCTTTGACTATTTATACTACTTTGAACCTGGAAGCCACCTTTGAAAGAAGCTTTTGCAGACACTTGATGTAATCGGTCTTTCTGGAACCTTAATACAAAGCAAAGGATTCTGAATATGGTCTTGCACAGTTTGTGTTAACCTGTAAGTTTTTCCAGTTTTTCAATCATTTTGTATTTCTTCATATGCTTATGACTTGCAAAGATATCTAGGTAGGAAGAATTAGAGTTTCAATTGATTCCTATAAGCTCCTGAAGTGATCATCTATTAATAGATTGGATTAATGCAATTGTTTGTGTAGCGAATCCCCTCTAATCAATAAATCATCAGTGTCTTGTGTAAGAATTAAGTATACTACCTTGAATCTTCAGAACATAGTTCAGAAGGTTTTCCAAGTAATGATTGTTCTCTTTTATAGTCTGGAAACTGTGATAATCATATTTTTTGTTGTCTTCTACTCACCACTATTTTGATCTATATCACTGTGTAATGCTTTATCACAGCCCTTTGCTGAAGTATTAATATACCCCAAAGGATTAATTACTTCAATTCTACATCTGTCTTCATTCATTGGTCTTCCAAAAAACTAAAACCAAAAACCCCCAAAACAATTATTTTAGATGCTCTGGCATTGGTAGCCTGACCAACTACTATATCAAAGGTACAACTTCAGATTGGCGCCATTGTCGGGGATTCGAATTTCATTTAAGTTTCCCTTGGGACAACGATATTCATTCATTCTTTTCCTTTAAAGGTGATTAAAGGATTTAGAAGGTTAAAATCATTCACCTTGGCGACTCCACACTCCCAGCTGGCACCTTATAAGCACACCAGATCTCATTCAGAAGGTGACATAGTTAGTTCTTCATTAGATCCTGAAAAGATCTCGAGAAAAGCTAGATCTAAAATGGGACACCAACCATCATCTTCTTCCTCTTCAATCCTACAGTCTGAAGAGTTAGAATTATTTGATCCCTATAGTAATATCCCATCTGATTTTGATTATTCCCATTTATCACCTAAGGTTGTTGAACTTCTAAATAAAGGAGTTGATTTCAAGTCAGCATACCTTATTCACTCATTAGAATCTCATCCTAGACCCACACTTCCACCAGGATCACCTAAAACTAAATCTGTTTTGGGTGTTAATCTACCTGAATATAAACCCACATATTTTATATCCCCTACCACCTATCCGTTTCCTTCCATTTTTGATCAACCTGAAGCTTCTTCTTTAGAACAACCTGAAGAGACCTTTTCTGTATATACCAGTTCTCTCTTTGCATCAAAAGAAGGTATTCCTTTGCATGTCCCAAAGCTAGTTCTTAAGACTCCTAAGAAGTCTTTCAGGAGATCTCCTCCTCCTCCTTCACCTCCAACTAGTTCACCAACTCCTAGAGCACCATCTTCTTCCTCTATTTCTTATTCATGCTCTACATCCACACAAACACCTCATACTCCACCTGACAAACTCATACACCTCAAGCACCTCATATTCCTCAAGCACCTCATACTCCACCTACTATCATGGCTTTCTGACCAATTGTACAGGCCAGATATGCTGCCTTAGTCTTACCTAATAACCTTGATGCATTCCCAGCTGGATATTTAAAATACCTTCTCAAGTACAATGGAGAAACTGGTCCCTTAGCTAAATATCATCTTCAAGCTTTCCTTGACTTTGCAGACAACATGAATGTTGAAGAAGAAAATGTTTATATGAGATTGTTTGTACAAACGCTTGAGGGAAATGTGAGGATTTGGTTTAGGTAGTTGCCAGCAGCTACCATTAGAAATTGGGAAGAGCTTACAACCATATTAAAAAATCAATGGGGTGTCGAAAAGGATCATCTTTACTTCCTCACAGAATTTGAAGAGCTTAAAAGGAACTTTGGTGAACCAATTGCGGATTTTATCAAAATATTCAACAAACTCTATCACAAAACGCCTGTTGATTATAAGCCTCCTGTAGTAGTAGCTAAGTCCAGATTTTCCGAAGCTTTCAATGATTACTTTGCTGTTATGCTACAAGAGATAACTTCAAGAACTCTTGAAGATATGCAAACAAACGCTATAAAAGTAGAAGCAAATAGGGCAGCCTCAACTTCTTTAAAGCTTAAGGAAGAAAAGGCTCAAAGAAAACTTAAATCTGTTCAAGAAGCCTCTAGTTACTCTAAGACTAAGTCAAAAGACTAAAAAATAGATGAAATAACATCTCTTCTTAGAAACCTATCAAATAGGATTTCAAAGATTGAGACCCAACCTAGGACCATACAACAAACAGTTGCTAGACCTCAAAACCAAAATCAAGGTCAGTATAAAAGAAACCAACCACTACAAATTCTTCAGAGGCCTACCAATGATCAACAGGTTCCTACTCCTGTATTGATAGATGACCAACAACCTGATGATAATACTATGACAATTACTAAAGATATTAATAGTATGGAATCTTCTTCCAATCAAACAACCATCATTCCTCTCTCACAACAGAATCAGGCACAAGAGGACCAGGAAGCTACACAAGTATCTAAATATCATGCTTTTTCTGAATTTCTAATTGCAGAATTAAACAAATGGTATGATCTTAGGCCTAGGCCTAGTCCTGGGAGACCTCCAAAGGAAACTCCAGTGATTGAACCCCGTACCAAAACTACTGAAGCTCAAACAACTCTAATTCAGCCATTAGATCAATAAAATGATACTACCCAAGCTGGTAAAAACATTTTGACTACGTTTAATGTTGAAAAAGAATTAGAGAGGGTTAAGATCCCAATTCCATTGTTAGAACTTTCTAAAAACCTTGGTTACAAAACCCAAGTCACAAAATGGATACAAAACACCTCGGTTGATGTTGAAGGTGATGGCATAAGCCTACAAGATGAAAAACCAATAGTAGTTTTTGGCCCTAGTTCAGACATGATAGATGAGATAGTGCCTCCCTTCTATGTAACTCTTAAAACCAATGATTCCATGTTGTACAATTGTATGCTTGATTCAGGATCATCACACAACCTTATGCCTAAATCCATCATGGAGCTTTTGAAATTAGATATCACTAAATCCTACCATGACCTGTACACCTTTGATTCTAAAAGGGTGCCCTGTTTAGGATTGATCAAGGATTTAGCGGTTACCCTTGCCCAAATCCCAGTTAAAAGTGTAGTGCTTGACATTGTTGTTACAAATATCCCTCCCAAGTTTGGAATGCTCCTTTCTAGGTCATGATGTGCCGAACTAGGGGGAACTCTACAGATGGACATGTCATATGCTACTATTCCAGTTTATGGAGGAGAGCAGTTAAGATTATAGAGAGGTAAGATTTGCACATACTGTTTGTAAAACTGACCAACCAAGGAACCATCCAATATATGCAATAGATCAAGACTTTAGTTGTTTTCAGCTCACTTCAAGCCAACACAAAACTCAAGTCAAAATTGAAGAAGTAGTTGAAAGTCTTGAACCAAACCAAACTGATATTTGGAAATTGTTCTTTGATGGCTCTTGCACGAAAGATGGGGTAGGAGCTGGTGTTGTTTTAATTTCTCCTGAAAAGGAAAATATAACACAATCATGTAAATTAGATTTTGAAGTTAGCAATAATGTTGCTGAATATGAAGCTTTCCTTTCAGGATTGCAGCTAGCCAAAAGCCTAAAAGTTCAGAACTTAAGTGTTTTTACCGATTCTGAGCTTATTGTTAAACAAGTAAAAAACGCTTGCCAGACCAAGCACCCAAGACTTCGGTCCTATCGAAATGAAGTATGGGATTCAGTAGAAAATCTTTTTTATGCCTTTACTTTGACTTACATTCCCAGAAATCAGAACGTTCACACAGATGCCTTAACTGTCTCTACTAGCGCTTTTAAAATCCCTGATCATACTAATGTATTATATCAGATTCAAGTCAAATACAGGCCTTCTATCCCAGATAACCTCAAGCATTGGCAAATATTTGAAGATGATGAACAACTCAAATCATTTTTATGGGTAATAGATGATTTTTTGTTTCTGCAAATTGATGATGATAGAGCTGAAATAAGTGAAAACGCAGAAGAAAATGACACTTTAGATTTTAAAGCCCAGATTGCTAATCACGACATTATTCAATTGTCAAATAATTTTATTCCAAAGGGACTCATTCCTTTAGAAAAATTATTCAATCAGAATGATGTTTTCCAAAACCCGCAGTCTATTTCTTCAGAAGATAATATAAAGGAGATTAACATTGGAACTATTGAAGATGTTAAAAACATCAAATTGTGTGCATCTCTAGACCCAAAAATCAAAATGCAGTATTTTAAGTTACTGCAAAATTATAAAGATGTGTTTGCCTAGACTTACGCTAATTTGAAAACCTATGACACATCTTTATTACAACACAAAATTCCTTTGAAGCCAGAAGCAAAACCATATCAGCAGAAGCTTAGAAGAATAAATCTAGCTCTTCTACCCACTGTAGAAAGAGAAATTAAGAAAATGTTAGATGCGCAGATCATCCTCCCTCTTAGATATTCTAATTGGGTTGAAAATCTAGTTCCCGTTAGAAATAAAAATGGAGAAATAAGACTCTGCGTGGATTTTAGAATCTAAACAAGGCATCATTAAAGTATAATTATCCTTTGCCCAAAATGGACCAGCTACTGCTAATGGTTTCAGGAACACAAAGACTCTCTATGCTTGATGGTTTTTCAGGTTATTACCAGGTAAATGTTGATACAACAGACAGAGAGAAAACAACCTTTACAACACCCTGGGATACATTCATGTATGCAAGGATGCCATTTGGTTTAACAAATGCTGGAACAACGTTTCAGAGAGCAATGGACATCGCCTTTATGGGTTAGGTAAATAAATTTGTGGTCATTTATCTTGATGATATAACTGTTTTTTCTAAGTCTGATCAAAAACATTTAAAGCACTTGATGAAAGTTTTTGACAAGTGTAGAAAATTTGGAATATCACTGAACCCAAAGAAGTCCTTGTTTTCTTTTAAAGAAGGAAAATTGCTGGGCCATATTATTTCGAAGGAAGGAGTAGTCATTGACCCCAAACGAGTATCTCCCATAGACGCATTGACCTTACCTAGAAACAGAAAGGAGATTCAAGCTTTTCTGGACAAGATTAATTTTCTAAGGCGATTCATTCCCAATTATGCAGAAATTGTGAAAGATATAACAGACATGCTCCAAAAGGACCATGAAGTCAAATGGACTCCCTCTTCTAGGCATGAATTTGAACAAATAAAAAGGACCATCTCTGAAGGTCCCACCTTAGCCAGCCCCGATTATACCAAGCTATTTAGTATTTTCTCTTTTGCCTCTGAAACAACCCTTACTGTTGTTTTATTACAGAAAAATGAAGATTCCCATGACCAATCCATAGCCTTTTTTAGCAAGGTTATGAGAGATGCAGAGCTTAAGTATGACATCATTGAGAAGCAAGCCTATGCCCTTATTCAACCCCTGAAATCATTTAGAATGTATATCTTACACTCACCTATTACTGCTTATGTCCCAAATAGTGTTGTGAAAATTGTCTTAACCCAACCAGACACAGATGGGAAAAGAGGTAGATGAATCACTCAAATTGTGGAATTTGATCTAACTATCAAGACCACCAAGCTAGTAAAAGGTCAAGGATTAGTTAAGATTTTAGTTGAATCCAACTGCAAAGTACTTGGAATCAATTCTGTTTTAGAAATACAAGGGAAGAATCCACAAGAACCTTCCTTTCAGTCTCAAGGGAAGAATACACAAGAACCTTTTGTCCTTGTAAAAGGGGAGAATCCACAAGAACCTTCCCTTCGTCCTACAGGAGAGAATCCACAAGAACCTCTACCTTTAGAGCAGATCAGTCCTATACATATTGATGAGAAATATTTGTTGTCAAACTGGTATCAAGATATTGTAAATTTCTTGATTCATTTTGAGTGTCCAACATCATTCTCCAAAACCCAGTGTAAAAATCTCAAGTTAAAATTAGTCAAGTACTGTATTATAAATGCAAATTTATACTGGAAAGATCCACTTAAATTTTTTTTATTATGTTTAACAAAATTTGGAACTGAAGGAATCATTGATCAATTTCATACAGGATTTTGTGGAGGACATTATGCTTGGAGAGCTACAACATACAAGATTCCGAGGGGAGGATTTTATTGGCCCACATTGTTTTTACAAGTAGGGGCAAAGGTAAGAGGTTGTGTTCCTTGCCAAATGTTTGTTGGAAAATAGAAATTAGCAGCTCTGCCATTTGTTCCATCAATAGTTTCAGCTCCTTTTTCTCAATGGGGATTAGATTTTATTGGAGAGATTCACCCCACTTCAAGTAATCAGCATAGATGGATCCTCACTACAACATATTACTTTACTAAATGGGTGGAAGCAATTCCAGTCAGAAATGCTACTGACACAATAGTAATTAAGTTTATTGAGGAGAATATCTTGTCTAGATTTGGTTGCCCAACTCCAATTATAACTACTAATGCAACATCTTTTTCTAGTGTTAAAATGATTGACTTTTGCCAGAAATATCAAATTTTGTTACATCATTCAACTCCATATTACCCTTAGTGTAATGGTCTTGCAGAATCATCAAACAAGAGCTTGGTAAAGGTAATAAAAAAGACACTAGCTGATCATAAGAAGAGCTAGGATTCACATTTGATTTATGCAGTATGTGCAAACAGAATTACTCCAAAGAGGTCAACTAGAAAATCTCCATTTTAGCTAGTCTATGGGAAAGATGTAATTTTCCCTACCAATTTGGCTTTCCCTATTTTAAAATTTCTGCAAGATGCAACAGATGAACCTTGTGATTTTTCTAGAAGAATAAATCAGATTATTGAGCTTAATGAAAACAGAGATGAAATTCAATACAAATTGCAGAAATATCATAATAAGATGAAGGTCTTGTTTGATAGAAGATCCAGGGAAAGGGACTTTAAGGAAGGTGATCTAGTTCTAAGATGGGATGCCAGGAGAGAAGAGAAAGGAAAGCATAGCAAATTCGACAATCTATGGTTTGGACCTTTAGCAATTGCTGAAGTAAAGGGTAACAACACTTTTGTGCTACAGAATCTTGAGGGGCAATATTCCACTTATCTTGTAAATGGAAGGTTTCTCAAACATTACATTCAGTACTAAAAGGTTGAAATAGTTTCCATTGTAAATAATCCAGTTTTCTTTCCCTTTCCAAGATGTCAGTGTGATATTTTTTAGAGAAAGGAATCCATAGCCCGAGGAGAAGGCACATGGATCTGCAAGTCCTCTGCATTCTACAAGAGAAAGCAGTCCCCAGATGGAGCCAATGTTGTAGCATTTTTTGGTTTTGATTAGATAGAATATTTCAAAAAATGTTAAGTTAGGATATGGACATAACAATCGTGAATAAAATGTTAGTTTAAGAAATATTTTTGATGATAATGTCCATATCAAAGAAAATGTTAGGGTAGCTGCTCTAAAAAATCAAGGCAAAAAGAAAATGTTAGGTAGAAAGAAAACAAATAAACTCTGAAAGTGAGCAAGTCCAAATGCCACTACTCTGTTTCTGCAAAATAATGATTGTGTGCAGCTTGTTTTAAATGCCATCACCCATGACAGTCAAACTGTTTAATCTTGACTACTTCATGCTTTAAATTTAATGTTATAGTTAGAGAATAAAAGATCTGTCCAAACTGTTTAATCTTGGCAGATCAATACTTAGGTAGAGAATAATAAGGTGCTCATCAGTTTAATCTGAGCCCTTGGAGGTTATAAGGGTAGATTTAGATAGTTTGTTTTTGTTAAATAAGAAGAAATGATAAGGGTTTGCTAGCTTAAATGCACCCATTAAGTGAAGAAAAAATGATAGGGTAAGTAAAGGGTAAGTAGAGAAAGGTTGCAGAAGTTTAATGGTTGATTGGACAAAATGTGCATTTATCATGTTTCTATGTCTAGGAGGCAATTATAACAAGGCAAATGAAGGTTTACAAAGTCAAGTAATTAACTTCCCATTCATCCCCATTCATTCCTATATTCACTAATTTCCCCTTCCTACCTTCATACATTTATAATCATGCCATAAAAAGCCATTTTCCTATGGTAAAAACCCTTTTTACCTAGGAAAAGTAAAAACATCATGTAAAAACCCTTTAACCATGTAAACTCCCTTTCTATCTGAAAAACCCATAAAAATACTTTTACCCTAAGTATAAATGCTATATGAAAAGTCAAAACATTCATAAAGAGCATTATAATTAGTGTTATTCCTCTTTCCCGCTATATTTCATATTAACATTGACTAATGTATTAAATCCTTAAGAATTCCCCTTTCCCGTATATAATAGCTCCTTTAATATAATATCCGAAAACCCTTAGTTTTTGTTTAAAACTATGTATTATATACAAATATCGCATCGCAACATCGACGGGACCGTAGGCCTTTAAATATGAAAATACCATAGTTTTATAAATAAAACTATGTATTAACATATCGCATCGCAATAAAGGCGGATTGAAAGCTTTTCCACGTGAATGCATTCCCCTTCGATTGTGATATACAATGCATAAAGGACTCGGACCCGAAACAATATATATCACAACTCAATATTACATCGCATCCATTCCCATCGCAATTCCCGTCCAATGCATACATCCTCCACCATTTGCGATCTCTGATTACGATGGGGCCCGGACTCAACGCTGCATATATTACAACCTATCGCCATATCGCATCCTCCCCTCCATCGTAGTCCTGTTTATACTATAACCCTTTGTGATATCTGATTCCTGACTATGATTGGGACCCAAAACCAACCACATATATATTTCAGTCCATCGCTATATCACATCCGCCTTTATCATATATACCCCCGCCTAACTCCGATAGCGATATGCGATTAGCCTCAAACCCGGTATTATTATCCGCCAGATTTAATGCAAATTCAAGTCCACATATTATGTTTTTCAAAGATTTTCTGTGTAAAATCAATTTTTCGATTTAAACACAGAAATGATCCAAAGCCTCCATTTAACTACTAATCATGTTTTTAACCATGATTAAGCCATTCCCGCCAGAATTAATCCCTCTGTATTCCTATTTTCCACTCCACCTTTGTTCATCTTTGCCCAATAATTCGAAAAGAAGACAATTTTCATTGTTTTAATGCCATTTTCCCCTGTTTCGCCTGTTTTACACAGCGCAGCCCCAATAATTCCTCTGCGGCCATTAAAGCCATGGTTTACCCTCCGATATGCCCCGAACTTCTTCCGATAGCCCTTTAAAGCTCAAAAATCCATCACGACCTCCTCTTTCGCCATATTTTTCTTAAAGAGTGTTGTGTTTTGCAGGTAAGAAGATTGTTGTTCCAGGTTTTTAAACAAAAAGCCTGTGTGACAGTTTGAAGACCAAATATGAAGATTTACTGTGGAAAACACAGTAAACACTAGAATGCGCAGTCAAAATCTACTCAGCCAAAGTTACATAGTTTAAAGAAGTCAAATAAAAGGGTTAAATGAAGCAATCTGCCAGCGTAGAGGATACAAACAGCAAATCAGCTAAAAGGGCAAAATATCAGACAATAAAATCCAGCACAACTTGAATAAAAGGGGACAGCAAGAAGCAATTCAATAGCTGCCCCTATCTTCTTGCCATGAAGATCTTTTCCTTTCCTTGAATAAATGTTAAACAGTTTTAAGCTATTTGTAGTTTTATTATTGTATAAATAACTCTCTTCTTGAGATGTTATGGGTTTGGAGTTCAAGATTCATAGCTCACTGCTTGTAAAAGTCTTTGACTGTTTATACTACTTTGAACCTGGAAGCCACCTTTGAAAGAAGCTTTTGCAGGCACTTGATGTAATCGGTCTTTCTGGAACCTTAATACAAAGCAAAGGATTCTGAATATGGTCTTGCACAGTTTGTGTTATCCTATAAGTTTTTCTAGTTTTTCAATCATTTTGTATTTCTTCATATGCTTATGACTTGCAGAGATATCTAGGTAGGAAGAATTAGAGTTTCAATTGATTCCTATAAGCTCTTGAAGTGATCATCTATTAAGAGATTGGATTAATGCAACTGTTTGTGTAGCTAATCCCCTCTAATCAATAAATCATCAATGTCTTGTGTAAGCATTAAGTATACTACCTTGAATCTTCAGAACGTAGTTCAGAAGGTTTTCCAACTAATGATTGTTCTCTTTTATAGTCTGGAAACTGTGATAATCATATTTTTTGTTGTCTTCTACTCACCACTATTTTGATCTATATCACTGTGTAATGGTTTATAGCAGCCCTTTGCTGAAGTATTAATATACCCCAAAGGATTGACTACTTCAATTCTACATCCATCTTCATTCATTGGTCTTCCAAAAAACTAAAACCAAAAACCCCCAAAACAATTATTTTAGATGCTCTGGCATTGGTAGCCTGACCAACTACTATCTCAAAGGTACAACAGGATCTAGGCAAAGTTATCCATCATCGTGTCCCTATGTCGCTCGAGTGCTTCCTCGAGCAATATTTTGAAAGGATCTCCTGCCCCCTCGTCTTTTTTTTCTTCTACCATGGGACGTTGCCGGGTTTTGCGAAGATGATCTTGTAACAATTCAACCAAATCGAGCCCTGACTCCTTATACCCTAACCTCGTTAAGGACATGCAAAGAAAAACAAAGAAAGAGCAGACCACTCTGATACCACTGATCTGAACTTAAACATGAATGCAACAACTTACATATATAATCATAAATACAAAGATGAAGCAAAAAAACACTTCATTTCATTAATAGAAAAATATTGAACTATGCTTACAAACAGAATGGAAATAAGATAGCTCACGCGATGGTAACTTATCTCTGAAAAGAGATGTTGCAGCTACATGTCTCTTAATTGTGTTACAATGAGGTTCAAAGGCCTATTTATTATTGAGAAACAATGGAAAACCCTAAACATCCAAAAACCTAGCCCTAGGAGATGAAGCACCAAAACGGTGGGCCCTGTTTGGGTAAATTGGTACATCAACTTCTTGGGGTCGTAACTTTGGCATAAGATCTCTGTTTGGCTATCATAATAGCTCCAGAAGTTCAGGACCCGAAAGACTGCCAAAAATATTAAATTGTGCTACAATTCAGGAAACCAAAAAACTAAAAGAGACAATGTTGGGGATCCAAGTGGAATAGGTGAGTGGCCACCAATTTCCACCTGGATCATATTCATTGTAAGATAGCCAAGGAATTGAATTTTTTCCTATATCCAACACCAAAGTGTCAAGTGATGGTTACAAATGGAGGAACTATAAATTTCTCTAGAAAGTGCCATAATATCAAGCTAACAATGGGGGAATATGTATTGAATAGTCCAATGCTTTCCATCGCAATGGGTGGTGCTGATGTTGTACTACGAGTCCAATGGTTACAATCTTTGGGGACGATAACTTTTAATTTTCAAGAACTTTTCTTGAATTTTTTTTGGAATGAAAGGAAGTTGAATTAAGGGGTATTATATGGAAACTAGGAAAGATAATCAACTCTACTGGCATGAAAAGGTTTATGAATAAATAACAACGAGACGTAATTTCACCATTATTCTCACTAGAGGTTCAAACATCAAAATCATCTATTTCTCCAAATCTTTAAAATGTCTTGGACAATCATTCCAAGGTATTTGAGACTCCCAAAGGCCTCCCACCTATTCGTGACCATGATCATGTTATTTATTTGATTCCAGGAAGTGTTCCTCCAAACATCATACCTTACATATATCCCTATGCCCAAAAGAGTGAAACTGAACGTATGGTTGTAGAAATTCTAGAGGCTGGTATAATTCAACCTAGTCAAAGTTCTTTCTCTGCTCTAGTAGCATTGGTGCATAAGAAGGATGGATCATGGTGTATGTGTCTAGATTATAAGGAGTACAACAAGCTCACTATTAAATATAAATTTACCATTCTTGTCATTGATGAATTACATGGATAAATTTACTTCACCAAGCTGGATCTTCATTCAGGATATCATCAAATTAGAATGAATACCGAAAACATTCCAAAAAAAACATTCATAACCCATGAGGATCATTATAAATTTTTGAAAATGCCCTTTGGCCCTACCAATGCACCTTCCACATTTCAAGTTTTGATTAATTGCATTTTAAAACCCTTCCTTAGAAAAGTTGTGTTAGTGTTTTTTGATGACATACTAATCTACAACTAGTCTTGGAAGGATCATGGTCAACATGTTGACAGGGTGCTCAAACTATTGGAGGAGAAACAATTATATAAAAAAAACCTCCAAATGTTTCTTTGGAGTACAAGAGGAGGAATATTTGGGTCATATTGTATCTCACGAGGGTGTTAAGGTAGACCCTAACAAAATTAAATCCATTAAAGAATGGAAAATTCTCATAACCATAAAGAATCTTCGAGGATTTCTCGAGTTGACAAGGTATCATTGCAAGTGTTTTAAGAATTATGGGAGAATAAGAAAACCTCTAACAATGTTACTAAAGAAAGATGCAGTTTCTTGGACTACAAAAACCAACTAAGGCCTTTGAATATATTAAAGGAAATGGGCCAAGAACTGGTCTTAGCTACACCAGACTTCACAAAAACCTTTATCGTGGAATGTGGTGCCTTGGGAAATGTAATTGGTATTGTTTTAATGCAAGAAGGAAGACACATTGCTTTTGAAAGTCGTTCAATCAAAGGAAAATATTTACACAAACCTATTTATGATCCAGGTCCGGGTGTGATGAAGGACCCTTCCAAGACCTTTTACTTTCATGATGTGTTAAATTGCATTTTAAAAGAACATAAAGGAATACATGTGCATGCTATAAAGAAGAGGAACATATCAATCATCAACACATAAAAACATAAGCATTGATAACGAAGTTTGTCTGGGAGGGACTACGTCTCCAAGTCTCGCTGTCAAGATGGTGTAGGCTACTGCAATAAGTGCTGTCAATAGTAATGATGTACATAAGAAGTGATGGCGTTATCATACTAGGAAAATACCCTCACACAGGAGTGGCTCTAAGAGATGTTCCACTACAGGAACTCTTACTCAAAAGACTCCTATTAGTATGACACAAAACTCATGCATGATGAACATCCTGCCAACATGGCATAAAAGGGATCTCAAAACAAACATGCATGGTGACACATGAGTATCCCATCAACATACAACAATGGGATATCAAAACACAACATGATGAATCATGACAACAAGTACATCACATAGGCGATTCCACGTCACATCAAGCAGGAATCCTAAAAATGAGTAAGAAATAGGATCCCACATCAAACATCAATCAAGGACTTGTGTAGCACAATGCATAGCAAAAGAAGTACATGAACACTGCATATACCTTACAACCAAGGGCCATTTGAAGAAGCAGATGTTAAACCGCTGAAGTTGTTCAGACCATCGATCTCACGGCATCAATCTTATGACTGCTTGCACATGGATGTTAACACTTGCATCCCACTTAGAAAAGTGGCTGAAGAATAGAATGAGAGAATGAGAAATCTGATTGCACCATTAGATTTGTGACGTCAAATAGTGCAAAATCGACTGTCCAATTTTTGAATTCTGAGAAGTTGAGAATTTAGGGCTCAAGGAATCTTTTAGATTCCCCCTAGATTCCTCAAAGATTTTGCTCCATGGGTGGATTGGAAATCTACAACTCAAAAGGTGAATCTGCCTTCACCATTGTGATCCCTGTGGAAAACCATGAAAAACAACTATAAACTTGACTATATTCCAGCATGGAGAAAAATTACCTCCTCGGGAAAATTGCAAGGATCATGGTTTTGCTACCTGTTTTTGCAACAATCATGGTTCCACCCTCATACTGAAAATGGACGAAAAATACAAAACTCTGATGGAGAAACGGACAGTTCCATTGTGTTCGTGGCATTGAGAAGTGCTGAAACCATATAAAATTTGTCAAAATCTGACAAAGTGAAATTTCACCCCTCCCACAAAACGTTGCCTCAAACTGTGTGCCAAGATTCTACCTCCTTTGTCTCAAACTTTGTGCCAAATCCTGGTTCCTCCATCTGTTCCCCTGGGTGCACTAAAAATACTGGGTTTATATAATATTTCCAACAAATTATCCAATAAGGCAATTAGGTGGATTGGTACGAAGTCTGAATAATAAGGAGGTCGGGTGGTCAAACCCCGACCCCTCCATTTTAATGCCGTTGTTATTTTTTAAAACCTGTATTAATTTGTTTAGGGGGGTCGGGTCCGCATTGGGCGGCCCACCCCGTAACCCCCGCAACATTTGGTGTATTAAATGGGGGCGCTATTGGTTGGCGCGTAGTGTTGTTTGGTTAAGAATTTAAGGTTGGTTGGTTGTATGGTTATGAGTTATGAGGCCACCCGATGGGCCGGCCCACGTCGCAGGGTGGGTTCAACTCCCTCTGGCCTCACCTTATTTGATACGTATGGTGTGTTGGGGGTGGTGGGGTTGGCGGCCCCCACCCCCTTTTTTTATTATTATTTTTTGTTTTTAATAACAAAATAAATGCCATTTTTAAGAAATTCGAATTTTAGCCGTAGGAGTGATTTTAACGACCCCACAATTTTGGCCAGAATCTGTTGGCCAGAAAAAGTCCAAATTGTGGCCTCCTTAAGCTTGCCCAGTCATCACAAAGTCAACCCAACTTTGACTGCTTCTAACTTTCACATATAGACTCGGATTGACGAACCGTTCGTACCGCCACGATCACGATGACGAGATCTTCAACATGAATTTGGTTTGAGCATAATCCAAGCACTTTTATTTTTGAGCTTTCCTTAGTCCTCTTTATCTTGTGTGTGTCTCTGGAGCCACCTGGATCAATTTATGAGAAGGAAATGTTGGAAATACTACATGCACTAAAAAAATGGAAACATTACCTAATGGGAAGACACTTCAAGGTAAAAAGAGATCATGATAGTGTTATACTTTTTGGAACAAATATTATCTTCAGAAGAGAAATAAAAATGGGTCACAAAGATGTTGAGTTATAACTTTGAAATCATGTACAAAAAAGGGAAGCAAGATGTTGTTGCAAATGGACTCTCAAGAAAGTACGAGGGTGTGGAAGCATTTCTTTGTGCCATTTCTATTATCCAGCCCGATTGGATAACCGAAGCAAGGGGTGAATGGAAGAATGAGAAAGAGGTGTGGACAATCACTCAAAAGTTGCAACAAGATCCCAGTACATCTGATACATTTAGCTAGAAAAATGATTTATTATGGTACAAAGATTGCTTATATATTTGTAATAATTCCCAACTCAAGCAAAAGATTCTTTTGAAATTGCACACATCCCCTTTAAGAGGGCACTTAGGATTTTCAAAAACTTACCACAAGGTCAAGAAGGAATTTTTATGGGATGACATTAAATATGATATTTAGAAGTTTGTGGCACAATGTTTGGTTCTCCAACAAAATAAAGTTGAGACAATTAAGACCCTAGATCTATTACAACCTTTAGCCATTCCAAGTCAACATTGGGAGGAGGTCTCAATGGATTTTATCATAGGTTTAACCAAGTTTGAAGGAAAGAGCGTCATCATGGTGGTAGTTGATAGACTTACCAAATATTCACACCTTTGTGCATTATCTCGTCCATTTAAATCCAGTACAATTACTACTGCATTTATGGAAACAATTGAAAAGTTACATGCAAACCTAAAGATTATTGTAAGTGACAGAGATCCCATTTTCGCTGGAATTTTTTGGACAAAATTATTTTCTTGTCTTTATACTCAATTAGCTCATAGCTCATTTTATCATCCTCAATATGATGGGAAAATTGAGATAGTGAACAAATGTTTGGTAGGATATCTTCATTGATTTGTATTTGATAAACAAACATAATGACTCAAGTGGTTACCTCTAGCTGAATGGTGGTATAAAACTTTCTTCCATACTGCAACAAAAATGACTGCATTTATGGCACTTTATGGATGTCATCCACCATCCATCACATCAATTGTAAGAGAAAATTCTAAGGTTCAAGCAATGAAATATCACATTGAGCATCAATAACAAGTTCTCCAACTCTTAAAGGATAACCTTACTCTCGCGCATAATCGAATGAAACAACAGGCATATCAACATCGTAGTGAAAGAATTTTTGATGTAGGTGACTGGGTATTTTTACAGCTACAACCACACAAACAAATGTCCCTCAAGCAAGCTAAGAAGAATAATAAATTATCACCCAAGTATTATGGTCCTTACAAGGTGTTGCAAAATATTGGTACTATGGCATACAAATTGGAGTTACCTACATCTTCTCGAGTACACCCAGTTTTCCACGTTTCATGCTTAAATAAGGTTATTGATAACAAGCTCCCAATTCAAATAGTGTTGCTAGAACTTGACAAAGAAGTAAAAATCATATTTGAGCCTGACGTAGTCATGGAAACAAGAACCCGACAGCTACAGAATCGAATAATTTTAGAGTATCTCATTAAGGGGAAGAACTTACCCGCTGAAGATTCCACATGGGAGGATGAGAATTTCATACAGAAGCATCCAAAACTACTCAAGTGTTGAGGACAACAATTTTTTAAAGAATATGGACATGTTATGTCCATATAATACTAGTGTATTCCCCTTATTGTCATTGTTGTACCCCCATAGAAGCCCACTATTATTACTACTGTGCCCTTACATTATTATTATTATGTAGGCTCTAATTATATTGTGACCCCTTAAACTCCTATGTATACCAAGGAGTTCTTATCATTTGTATCATCCAAGAATTGTTCATTTTTGTAATGTAAATGAGGTTTTCCCCTCGAAGAGGATATTGTTTAAGTCATTGATCTTTCGTTTTGTGAGCTAGTTGCATAACAACTTCCTTATCTCGTTGCAACACCATATTTTAATGTCCTTAAATTATACAGTTTCTCTAATACCAATATTTTCAACAATGGACATTAGAGGATGAGGAGAAAGATCTCATCTCTCAACTAACTTGAAATAAGAATTATCTTGCAAATATTTGACAAATTCTTCTCTTGTTAATGGCTTATGATATAGGATTAATTTTTTTGATGTCAATTTTCATGCGCTCTGCTCCTGCCTAGACGAATTCAAACTCTGTGAGCGACCTCTTCCTTTGGCTCCTGGGACCAGAGTTTGAATGACCTCTTCCTTCGGCTCCAGGGACCTCCTGCTCCCAGGGCTTGCTACCATCGCCCGATACATGATGGATCATACATAACCTCTTCCTGAGGGTGCATTGATCCCTATCCCATTTGTCGAAACTTCAGCTCAACTGGGAGAAAATGTGGAAGCCTTTTCCTCTCTACTCTCCTCCTTAGGACCATCTCATCCCAGACCATCTATTTCAAAGTTTGTTAAGAAGATCGATGAAATTCCTGAAATAATCCTTTCTCCCACTCTTCCTCACTGCACATATTTGTCTCTCTCTGAGTGAGGTTTGGTGGGTTATTTCACTAGTCTCTCGCCATCTCCCTGTTTGGTCCTTAAATGGGTAGAAAGAAACCGGGCCTCGTCTATCATGGGGAAAATCTCCATCAGATTCTGCGGAAGAGGATACTTTACCTTCCACTTTGAAACGAAAGAGGACAAAGACTTAATCTTCAGAAATGGACCATATTTCATGGATTCAAGAGGGCTTTATCTCAACAGATGGACTTCAAACTTTGATCCAGAGCTGCATGTGCCAAATGCAGTGCTAATATGGGTGAGGCTTCCCCATCTTCCTCTTCATTGTTGGGGAGATGAATATGTTAAAGAAATAGGGAATGTTGTGGGGAAATATATTGACAGAAGTGAGCCAAAGGAAAACATGCATGCCTGCACGAGAATATGTGTAGAAGTATATCTGGGGAAAGGACTTTTGGAAGCAGTCAAGATCAAAGTGGATAATTGGTTTTACATTCATAAACTAGACTACGAACAAATTCCGTTCAAATATAAGGTATGTCATGAATATGGTCATTTTACAAATAGATGTACTAAAAGTCAGGAAACAGAAGAAATAGAAAACCAGGAAACAAAATCGGAGTAGGTCAAGAAGAAAAAGTCAACAACCAAACCCAAACCCTCTAATATTTCCAATCTTCCTCCCTCATCTATTTTTTGCCTCCCTCCCTCGTTCCTACCACCCCCTCTCCCCCCCATCCTTTCCTTCTAGGCCTATTTCATCTAATGACCCCCCCTCTCCGTCTGCCCCCCTCCCTCTGTCTTCTATCCCTCTCCCCTTATCAGATCTACTAGTCTCTAATCCCTTTGGCTCCCTTGCAGACCCTGATCTCCCCTACCCACCCCCTTCCTCTCCCCTTCTTCTTCCCTTCCCCTTTAACCCCTCCCCTTCCTCACATATCCCCTCCCAAATCCCTCTCCCCTCCTCCTTCGATCGAATAATTACTCTTACCCTCTCCAAAGAGCTCCTCTCCTCTCTCGACCACCTTAAAAGGGCAGGCAAAAAAACCAACAGAGAAATTAGAGATGAAGTAGAAAAAAGGAAATGGATATGGGCACCCAACAAACTCTAGACACTTTCCTGGGAAAAAAATAAGGAGAAAATCGCCCACCCTAACAGAGGGAAAGGTCCTATCGGGGAAAAGTGATTGCCTATCATTTAATTTGTCAACTCGAGGGTTTCGTAAACTTGTGAAGCATGTGTGCACTGTATGTGCTAGAAATTGTCTTTCAATTTATATCAATCAGTACAAAATAATGAAAACCAATTCATCTAATCTATGAAATCAAATAATGAAAATAAAATTCAACTAACCTATGAAATAAAAAACAATTAATGTATACTTAGTTACTCCAGCATTCAATTATGAAGTGTTACCTTCTTGAGATGAGGTGTAAGCAACTATTTATACTTTAACTTCTAATGTCCTAGAAAATCAAGTAAAGTGTGCAGAAAATAACTCAGTAATTGCATGTATCAAATATTCAACCATTCAGTCTTGAAATATGATTAAATAAATTTCTTGAAATGATCTTTAGGAATATCAATTAATGCAATTAAATGAGGATCTTAAAAGCAAATGTAAAAGCATGAAAAAGTAAAGCTCAATGATTGCATAGATTGAACATTCAATCACCCAATTTGAAGTCACTTTCTTGGCCCGATCCTTGATCCAATTATACAATGAATTGATGGTTTGATCTAAGAAAGTAAATAAGAGAACATGAAAGGAAATCAAATAACTATGAGCCATTGCCTCAAACTTAATCCAATTAGAAAATACATAAATCTTCCCTATTGAAATTTTTTTAGAAAAGCAAAGATTACACAGTCATTCTAAAACTAATACTAAGAAAGCAAATGAACCTTAATCTATAAAAGAAATTAAATATCACAATCATTAGATGGCCATTCCAATGGTGTATGAGGATGGCAAGTGAAGAAGCTCCATATGCAAGCAAAACTAAATCTTCATATCTCCAAGAAGAAGCTCCAAATTCTCTATTAACAACATGAGCATTTCCCCAACTTTACACATTCCTTCAAAGGAAAAGGATCTCCTATTTATACAAAAACAAAAGAAGCTACCCTATTTAATGAGGATCCACTAAAATCTCATATAGTTACAACCAAATAGCTCATAATGAGACACATATCCCCTAAGTGTCTCACAGAGTTCTAATCCAAATAAGAAATGATGAGACACCTCACAAAGTTACAATCCAAATAGGACACATATCTTTCTTTGACCTTTATCCAAATCTCCTTTGAAGGGAATTCGAATTTGAGCATTGGAGGCCACATAAGGGTGCCTTGGAAGCTTCCAAATAACCTACACATGTCATGAAACTAAAGCCACATATATAAATACATGAAACCATGTTAATTTCCTAGTTCTTAATCATAAATTCACTTTAAACACATAAAATAAATAAATTTGGTAAATAAGGATCCTAACCCATATATTTATGAAAATGGTGGCTAATGAAAGGTTATATGGTTATGGAGTCGCGACATGTGAGTGAAATGGTAGCGATAAAGGTGAAAGTGGATGTCATTTTAAAGACATTTTGGAGGCCCAACATACCCCCCAACTAGAGTAATTGCATTAATTCCTTTGATTTGCCCGCAATGTTTTTGCTTTTGAATGATCTTGGCTTATATCATATGTCCTTAAACTTTGCATTTGACAATTTTATTTATTTTTGCAAAGTATTCCTTGTCATACATTGAAGTGCAACATGTTCGGTTGGTTCTTATGTTTCAACCAAATTCTAATTGGTGTTGGTTCTTGTGTTTCAATACCTTGTTTCTTTTTGTTGCAGCAAGATTCATTGAATATATTTAAGAATGCATCTTTAAAATCAGCCATATAGTGTGCTCTTAATTTAGACATTATTTGCAAATCATATAACTTTTTGAACCATAATGCAATCATAATTGATTAGGACAAGTATGTTAGGATGAAATGAAAATGTGTGATGGTGTATGATATATGAATATGAAATGATGTCCCTTCCCCCAACCAAAAATATGACAATGTGAAAGAGGAAGTGAGGAATTTCCCAAAGTTACAATTTTAGTATTTTAAGGAATTACATGACTAAAAATTAGAAAACCACATACCTTCACTTACCTTCAATGTGCATGGGTTATGGAAATTGAAGAGTGTGGCTACTTCTGGATCATGGAATGAAATGTAGAAGTCATCTTCTTCTTGGTTGCATAAATGGTGGATGAGGTTGTGAAGTGGATTCTTTATTTCTGCTGCTAAATCTGTTGTATCTGCTACAAAATGTCGAAATGATATAGTCTTCAATCGCTATAAAACTGATGGTATAACTCTAGTCATGCGAATAAATGTGTCGGTGTCGAGCATGAAGATAGATCATTGGATTACTGACCATTGATGAATGTCATTAACCAATGCGAGGCAAACTCGCCATTAATGTCAACGAGTGCTAAGGTACCCAAGTACATCTTGCGGAGGGTGAATAAATGAGCCGATGTCGAGCCACTTGCAAGATCCAACGATCAAGGGACATTGATGTATTCCCATGATTGTTAGCAAGAGAGCCTATCATTAAGGCATACAAGCCTCAAGGTACTAGTGAGGACTCTAGCCTTGGACCTAGACAATGTGTCGATGTCGATAGGCCAAGGCTTGTTAGAAGGAAGGCCTTAAGGAATCCTCCATCATCTAATGCGAGCATGAAACAATGATTTTGAAGGACTATGAATGGAAAATTTTGCAGTGGATCAAGGTTTATTTAACGGAAAGGAAAATGACAAGTGAATGGAAAGTAAGAAGACAAATCAACATGTAAGCGAGCTGAATGTCTTTATGAAAATGGGTTATGACTTAGTGAAAGCAAGGCAGGAAAATATAGTTTCTATGAAAAAAGTGAGTAGTGAAGGAAAATGAGATGATAATTTTATTGACTGACTAAGTGAAATGCAATGCAACTGCAAAGGAAATGAGATGAAGGTTTTATTGACTGAAGGAGTATGGATGCAATGGAAACACTTGGCATCTGAAAGGCTTACAACTGTTGGATATGATATGCATTAGCATGTGCTCATGTATTAATGTTTCATCTCTATTGCTGCTCTGATCATTTTCTTGTGAAATAAATGTGGTCTTTGAGAGACACTATTTGCTTATGGTCATCTATTCTTCCTCCTGGAACCTGAAAAAAAACTAGTAATTATTCTCCAATGGATTGTAAAGTTATCAAAATAGAGAAGAGATCAATTTATCTTGTTAATCAAATTTACATAACAATAAGAATCGGTACTATTAAACAAGTTCATGAAAGAAAAGCAAGAGATTTTATACCTGTGTTGAAAGTAATGCCTCAAGTTACCTGTTGTTTCTTTTCAGCAATTCTTTTCATTATTTATTGTTTCAAAATCTAATAATAGCTTCCTCATTTTGCATATCTCGTCAAGATCTTTCTATCGACGCTTGAATCATCGAATTCTGATGTTGTATGAGAAAGTTAGACTATTTTGAAATTTTTATGAAATAATAAAAATTGTCATGTAAAATGTGGCATGGGAACATGATGCTACAGTGAAAGATGATGTAAGCAGATGAAATGACATGTTGATCATGAATTTCTGGTTAGAATGCATTGTTTGACAAATAAATCATTGAGTTAAATGTAGAATGTGCACAGTTTCTGCAGCTAAAATCTTGAACAAACAACCCAAGTTAGTAAATAATCAAAAATGAATTCAAAGAGCAAGAAACAATGTTGTGGTTTACTGGAGCCAAAATCCAATGATAATTGTAATTTCTCTTTCAGAAAAATTAGCAATTTTTTTTTAATTTTCTTTATCAAAAAGAAATTATAATAAAGAAAAATGATTTTATAATTCGATCAAAAAAAATTTAAATAAAAAAATGATTTTTTTTTTTTTTTTTTAATCATGAGACACATAGGGAATGAGACACATGTTTCTAAAATCAACTTTAATAAATCAAATTGGACTCTTAGACCTTATGCCATGTGGAGTAGAGTTTGTTATTCACTTGGATTCTTTTAAAATCAAATTTATTAAATCCAATTGGACTCTTAGACCACATGCCATGTGGAGCAGAGTTTGTTATTCACTTGGATTTTTTTTGCTTTCAACTTGCCATGTTAAAACAATTCAAAACAAATCATTTTTCCCTCACGCAATCTGCAAAATAGAGCTCTGAAGAACCCTGAATTTCTCCAAAATGGTTAGGAATTTGAGGAAACGATTTCTAGGTTATTAAATTCATCCCGTTCCCAAAAAAATCGATGTCTCAGTTTTTCCAGATTCGCCCTGGTTTGCTCAGTAACGTCGTTTTAAAATCTGGTGTCAAGATAGTTTACGTTTTCTGGAAATTAAGTTTTCTGCAAAAATCAATTTCGGATTTCTCCTAAATGGTTGCAAAATCTAGGAAATCATTCACATTTTACCTAATTGCCCCATTCCAGAGAAAACCCATGTCTTAGATTTTGCTAATTCACCTTGGTTTATTCAGAAAATTTGTTTTAAAACCGGGTGCCTATGCTGCAGCATTTTCTAGAAATGTTCCCATGATTTTTGATTTGTAGGTTTTGAAGGTTGGGCTTGTGGTTGCATGGACGTCTTCTAGCAAAGGGAAAGAGAAGATCTAACTCTTGCATTACAGAGGTAAGGATTTTGGCACATGGATTTGCAAGTCTTATAGTAGCTAAATAATTTTTATGATATACTAACAAAACAATTTCTTTTTTTGATCATTCAGGTCACACGAAGTGCAGAAGGAGAGAATACTTGAGAGATTTATTTTGTTAGCATAGTCAAGATTTTATCAATCGATTCTTCTATAAATTTTGCAAAAATAAAATGAAAAGGCTTGATCTCATACCTTAAATTATCATTCGTGATCTTCACTTGCGCTCCTTGTTCTCAACGATTTATTTTATTACAAATTTTCCTACAAAGGGTTAGTAGGTGGGTGGTTCTTACTGCACCAAAAAAACATCAAATTTATCGTAAAAACTATAAAATTTATTTTTATTTTTCCTACCTATTTAAAAACTTTTTTTATTTTTATTTTTTAAAGTATATTCATGCTTCCAATGAAGCCATTTACGTATTAAAATTTTTGAAATGCTCATATCCCAACTTGAAAAATATACCTGATTGTTTGTAAGGATATGCAAAATTGACCTGACCTTTCAATTTGCCACAAGGATCTCTTGAAAAATTGATGAATATTGTGGCATAACTGCTTCTTGATACCATTCCTCAATGTAGTCATTGGGCTGCATTCTAGATCCTATGTCCATAAATGGTTACTATATATATATATATATGCAATTAAATGATTTATGCATCTACATGCTTTAATCATGCATCTAGAAAAAAACTGAAAAAATATGAACTCTAGGCTGAAAGCTAGTTCCTATGCACACTTCCTCGACAACGATGCCAAAATGTTGGGGCAAAGTGATTGCCTATCATTTAATTTGTCAACTTGGGGGTTTCGTAAACTTGTGAAGCATGCATGCACTGTATGTGCTAGAAATTGTCTTTCAATTTATATCAACCTAACTACAAAATAATGAAAACCAATTCATCTAATCTATGAAATCAAATAATGAAAATAAAATTCAACTAACTTATGAAATAAAAAAACAACTAATGTATACTTAGTTACTCCAGCATCCAATTATGAAGTGTTACCTTCTTGAGATGAGGTGTAAGCAACTATTTATACTTTAACTTCTAATGTCCTAGAAAAGCAAGTAAAGTGTGCATAAAATAACTTAGTAATTGCATGTATCAAATATTCAACCATTCAATCTTGAAATATGATTAAATCAATTTCTTGAAATGATCTTTAGGAATATCAGTTAATTCAATTAAATGAAGATCTTAAAAACAAATGTAAAAGCATAAAAAAGTAAAGCTCAATGATTGCATAGGTTGAACATTCAATCACCCAATTTGAAGTCACCTTCTTGGCCTGATCCTTGATTCAATTATACAATGAATTGATGGTTTGATCTAAGAAAGTAAATAACAGAACATGAAAGGAAACTAAATAACCATGAGCCCTTGCCTGAAACTTAATCCAATTAGAAAATACATAAATCTTCCATATTGAAATGTTTTTAGAAAATCAAAGATTACACAATCATTCTAAAACTAATACTAAAAAAGCAAATGAACTTTAATCTATAAAAGCAATTAAATATCACAATCATTAGATGGCCATTCCAATGGTGTATGAGGATGGCAAGTGAAGAAGCTTCATATGCAAGCAAAACTAAATCTTTAAATCTCCAAGAAAAAGCTCCAAATTCTCTATTACAAACATGAGCATTTCCCCAATTTTACACATGCCTTCAAAGGAAAAGGCTCTCCTATTTATACAAAAACATAAGAAGCTACCCTATTTAATGAGGATCCACTAAAATCTCATATAGTTACAACCAAATAGCTCATAATGAGACACATATCCCCTAGGTGTCTCATAGAGTTCTAATCCAAATAAGAAATGATGAGACACCTCATAGAGTTACAATCCAAACATGACACATATCCTTCTTTGACCTATATCCAAATCTACTTTGAAGGGAATTCGAATTTGAGCATTGGAAACCACATAAGGGTGCCTTGGAAGCTTCCAAATAACCTACACATGTCATGAAACTCAAGCCACATATATAGATACATAAAACCATGTTAATTTCGTAGTTTTTTTTTATCATAAATTCACTTTAAACACATAAAATAAATAACTTTGGTAAATAAGGATCCTAATCCATATACTTATGAAAATGGTGGCTAATGAAAGGTTATATGATTATGGAGTCGCGACATGTGAGTGAAATGGTGGCGATAAAGGTGAAAGTGGATGTCATTTTAAAGACATTTTGGAGGCCCAATAGGTCCCTCAACCCATAACATCAAGTGATAATGAATATAGTCTCCTGGAATTGCAGAGGAATGGGAAGTATGGCAAAAATTAAGGCAATGAAAGATATCATAACTTCAGAAAAACCTGATATCCTTAAGATTTAGGAGACAAAGACAAATGAAAAGGAAATGGAAACAATGATACAAAAAACTAAAAATTATCAAGGAACTTCAATTCCAGCGACCGGAGCCTCAAGAGGAATATGCACACTATGGAAAACAAAAAATTGGGAGCTCATTCAGCAAAAAAAAGAGTTGCACTAGATAAAAACAGAATTAGAAAACAAAAAAACAAAAGAGAAGTATTGCATTATAAATATTTATGCCCCAAACCATTACAGGGACAAGGAAGTCTACTGGTCCACCCTAAAAAATTATCTTATTCAGGACCAAAATAGAGGCATAATCGTAGGAGGAGATCTCAATTTGGTATTGAGCGTAGAGCAGAAATTCGAGGGGAAAATATAATGTTGATCCTTATAGGGTAATCTTAGAATATATTATTGAAGCATGCAAATTAATGGACATGCCTCTTGGCAATGGAAAGTACATAGGGAGCAACAAAAGAATTGGGAAAAATAACATAAAGGAAAGGTTGGATAGATTTCTAATACAAGACAAAGTTGCCAATGCTTTCAGTGATATAAAATCCAAAATCATCCACAATATATCATCATGTCACAAATTGGTGGCTCTCACCCTTGGGAAGTTAGAAAATCTTGGCCCAGTTCCTTTCAGATTTAGCTCCACTTGGAACGATAGAGAAGAAGTAAAAAAAATCATTGTTGAAGTATGGAGAACACCAATTATTGGCTCTCCTAGCAATGTTTGGGAAACTAAATTAAAAGCCTTGAGGAGAGAGCTAAAACATTGGGCAAGGATTAACCAACTAGAAACACAAAAAAGAAAGCTAGAAATAACAGAAAAAATTGATAGAATCCAAGTGGAAAAAGAGCAGCAAGAGGAATCGTAGGAGAGCATATGGCAGAAAAAACAAGCATATTGGGATATGTATAGACAAAACATAAAGGAAGAAGAAGAGTGGTGGCTAAAATCGTGAAGTCTATGGCTCAAAGCAGGAGACAAGAACACAACTTTCTTTCATAATGCAGCCAGGATAAGAAGAAATCAAAATCAAATAGACAACATAAAAGACATTGAAGGCAAAGAAGTTAGAGGTCAAGAGGAAATAAAGAAGGAGGCTTATAGATGCTATAAACATCTATTATCATCCCTAGCATCAAATAACAAGTATGAAGAATATCTTCAGCATATACCCAAGAAAATCAGTGAAGCAGAAAAGAATGAACTCACAAGAATAGTTGAATAAAAGCAAGTTGCAGATGTTGTTTGGGATTTGTATCTGGATAAGGCTCCTAGCCCAGATGGGTTCCCTGTTTCCTTCTATAAAAAAATTTTGATCATTATTAAAAAATATTTGATAAGAATGATTAGAAATCTTTATGGGAAATTCAAGGTTGGAGGATTCACAAACTCTTCCTTCCTTTCCCTTATTCCAAAAAAGTCAAATGCTAACTCCTTGAGTAGATTCAAAACCATTTCTTTGTGTAATTCCTCCTACAAAATGACAGCAAAATTCCTGGAAAACAAAATAAAAGTACTGCTTCCAGAAATAATATCAGAAAACCAAGGCGGATTTGTCCCAAAAAGACAAATTATGGACAACACTCTAATAGTGCAGGAAGCTTTGCACTCTAGCCTAATGAAAAAAGAAAAAGGAATGATTGTTAAGATTGACATGGCTTAAATGCATTTGATAGGGTCAACCTGGGTTTTCTTGCATCTGTTCTACAGAGATTTAGTTTCTCAAAAAAGGAAATAGATATAATAAAACCCTGTATTGTGGGTCCTTGAATTGCACCATTGGTCAATGGAAGACCAAGTGAATATTTTCAGAGTTCAAGGGGGCTTCATCAAGGCTGTCCTCTCTCTCCTTTATTATATATTATAATGGCGGACTCAAAGAGCATGAGTCTTGAGAAATGTAGACAAGATAGGACTATCACATGATTCTCAATCTCTCCTGAAGTGAAAAGCATAAACCACTCCCTATTTGCAAATGACACTTTCATTATGGGAGGGGCCTCCTGCATAATGGAAAGAATAATAAAAAAGGTACTAAATAGTTTTTTGGAAGCCTCGAGAGGGCTTCTAACTAATCAGAAATGTAGAATCTTTGGATGGAACACTCCATCTCGCACTCTCCAAAAAATATTAGAAATTTTGGAAATCCCATTTCAAGAAAAGTGGAGCCACTTCCAATATCTTGGACTCCCAATCTCAAAAGAAAATTTGAAGACCGACATATGGAATAAGTACATTGAGAAAATGAAACAAAAAGTACAGAATTTGGGCATGATCTGGCTCAATATGGCAGGAAGGGTGGTACTAATAAAGGCCCTACTAACAACTCTCCCAATCTATCAGTATGCTGCAATACTAGCCCCGACAAGTATACACAAACAAATTGAGCTAGTAATCAGGGGGTTATTATGGAAAGGAGGTAAAGTGGAGACAAAGAAGCACAACCTTGTGAAATGGGATGAAGTAACTCAACCATATGAGAAAGGTGGGTTGGCAATAAGACTACAAGGAATAATGAATTTGGCTCTAGGAGCAAAAATTACGTGGAGATTTATAACAGGAGAGAGTAGCTGCTGGAAGCAAATACTCGAAGAAAAATGCATGAACCACAATAGAATCCTCTTATTGAGAAAATGTTATCCGATCAGGCCCTGCTCCCAGGTCTGTAATCTAATTAAAAAAATTGTTTCCCTCATCAAAGAAAACTCTTCTAAGATCCCTCATAATGGTAAATCCATAAAACTATGGAATGATAGAATAATGGAAAATCAGCCCATAGCCTGCCAAGAAAATCTTTAGGATCTAAGAAGATGGATGAAAACAAAAGGAATCACTACTCTGGATGATATATCTCTTTGGAGAGATGGAGAATGGGGAAACTGGAGGATTCCCAACCTCCCTCATGGCCTTGTCCCTCAGTGGAAGTCCCTAATCTCACATCTTAAGGAGGTTGCTCCACTAAGTATAGATTCAACAGATTCCCTTCGATGGGATCCTGATGGAGGATATTTTTTAGTCAAATCCGGTTATGCTACTTTACATCAACATGGAAATCAAGATTGGGATTACTGGAGGGAGGCATGGAAAATCGAAACACTGCCAAAAATCAAAGTTTTCATGTGGATGCTACTCAAAGGCAAAATACTGACCACTGATAATCTTAAAAATAAAGGATATGAAGGCCCATCGCGCTATGCTATGTGTCAAGGAAGTGAAGAAAATATTCAACATCTGTTTGCGGAATGCCCCTTTGTCAGGGACTGCTGGAAAGGGCTTATTAGTCCCTTAGAGGTTAGCATTCAACAATCGCTACCTTTCCATGAACTTTTATCAACCTGGGGAAAAAGATATCCATATTCTTTCAAAAACAAAGAAACAATAAAAATATATTGGTTGAGTTTACCCTCATTTATGTGTTGGAAAATTTGGATAGCAAGAAATCAGAGGATCTTTAAAGATCACACTCCAAATACTAGAATAGTCCTGGCCAAAACTTAGAGCATGTCATTTGAGTTCATCAACTATAAAGGAGTTAAAGCAATAGATTTTAAACATCTACAACATGAGGAAAGAGTCTGGGCTGAATTCGCAATGAGCAAGCAACAAAAAATACACATAATCAAATCTCCTAATAATATGTAGAATTAGAAAATAATAATTAAACAAGAGGAGTTCAAAACATGGACAGAAAATTTAAATAGGCCCTACTTACTGTTTGATGGTGCTTCAAAGTCCAACCCAGGCAAGGCTGGAGTAGGATGTATGCTTTTTGACCTAGGAGGGAAAAATCCTACTACTTATGAATGGGGATTAGGAGAATTATCCAACAACAGGGCAGAATCATATGACCTCCTCTTGGGAATGGAAATCTTAAGGCAATGAAGTATGAAGAATTCTGGTCATAATTGGGGACTCTTCAATAATAATCCAATCGATGGTGGAAAGAAGAAGCCCCAAGAACAAGGCCCTGAGACAAATAATAAAAAGGGTGGGAAAAAACTTGTTGTTTCTAGGTGAAGTCACCTTCAATCATATTCTTAGAGAAAATAATCGTACCACCGACATGCAGGCGAATCTGGCTGTCAACTATCCTATGGGAGAATCTAGAATTGATAATGTGATTGCTCAGAAACCGATTCCATGGGAACTCTCGCTACAATGTGTAGAGAATAGAAATCAAAGAGAGAACATCAAGGTGGGCAACAGTCACTTTAGCTCAAATGAATAGATATCAAAAGGTCAGGAAATCCCCAAGAACGGACATGAAAATCAGTCTTCGGCTATTAAGCGGTTGGCAGCTACTCAAGCTTCTTGTGAAATTCATTTTTTCTCTTCCCTAAGGTGTCAAGTTGCACAACTATATATTCTCCCCCTCCATTTGTCTTATTTTATCTCTGCCATCTCCGCCCTCCCTTTTCGTCCCCTTAGTCTCAGTAGTAGTAATCTTTTTTCAAGTATTTGTTGATGCACACCTTTGGGGATTGAGCTTATCTACTCTGATTTTTACTTGCCTCTTTAATTCGCGCATATCTGGTGGTTATTTTCTAGATCCAATTGCGTCCACGCTGCTCTAGTGGCCCCTGCATTTGTGTAGCTCTAGAGGTGACTACAATATTTTTGCCTTCGCGTAGCTCTGGTTTCCCTGCCACCGCGCAGCTCTTGTTGCCCCCGCCTCTGCGCAACTCTTGTTTCCCCCGCCATTGTGCATCTCTGGTGGCCCCCACCGCCTAGTTTCTTTAGCTTTCGCGCAAATCTTGTCGCTTCTACTTTCAGTGCCTGGTCTCCCTTTCGGCAGTTGTGGGTCTTCGCGGGACTATCTAGTGGCTGCTTTTGTCCCTTCTCTCTGTTTCCTATTTCCCCCTCTTTTCTCTACGAGATCGATCACCCTCTCCCTCCAGGAAATATGGACCAAAATCCACTTGCAAATGTTCCAAAGTGCAAAAACTGTGCAATCTGTCGAGAAAACAAATTCATGAGTGAGAAGGTCAGAGAAATGGTCAAAGACTACAAATTTAAAGAAAAATCTAAGAATTCCTTTCTAAAGAGACAAATGGAAGAGCAGAGGAAAGAAATGTCTACACTAAAACACAAATGTAGGCATTTGGAGGAAACGATCAATTATCTGAAGAACTTGTTAATGAGATCGGAGAAAAATACAACGTTCAGAGTAGCAAGAATTGGCCTTAGCCCCATCAGGAACCCTCAGTCAACAAAAATTGATTGTAAATGCCTCATTCATCTCAGTATTGTTAAGTCTTTCCGCTACTAGTTCTTTATGTTATGTAGGTGTAAATTGAAATTGAATCAGTATGTAAGTATTTATAAGGATAGTGAAATTAGTAATCTCAAAAACAAAAGGGGAAGATCTTGGAAGATAAGGAATGTTGGCCCTTTGTTTCTCTTCCAGGATGTATTCTCCCATTTTGGCTTGATGTAATGGGAGCATGTCTCCCTCCTTTTCTTTTTTTTGGAATAGAAATCGAGTAACCGACCTTGTTAAAAAAATAAATAAATTCAATAATGGACAAGTCTATATGTACAATGTTGAAGTTTGGGCATTACTCCATCATTGAACACACTAGAGGGTCCCACTATAGTGTCGAAAGTGTATAGATAAAGTCCTCCAATATTGGAAGACCACCACTCTCAAGTTCCAGCGCATAAAAGTTCCAACAATAGTGGGTGCTTAATTTCTTTAGAGGAGGGTTCCAACAATAGTGGATGCTTGATCCACTAATTTCTTTAGACGAGGTAATTTCACCATTCTTTCTATTTATCTTATATCATGAATCTTAAATATCTTCAACATTAGGAAATCCCCACCTATAATTCCATTCCCAATTTTGCAAGCAAGAATCTCCGTAAGTTGGCCACACTCCCCGAAGTCTAAAACTCTTAGGTTTTGAAACTGTGAAATGTAGATGGATAAAATTACCCCCTCATAAGCCTACAAGGAAAAATTTTCCAACTTCTTTAGATTATCAATGTTGAAGGGAAAAATATGCTCTCAATCACATCATCTCTAGCTGCATCGTAGAAGCACTTTACATTTAACATTCTTAGGTCTGTCCATGTAGTCATTGTTGCATTAGTAAATCAAGATTGTATATTTTCACATATTTCACAAATTAATGGATACGACAAAAGTTCACTTTTTAAATTCTCTTATGTCTCTAAGATTTTCAAAATATGCTAGAATTTGCAAGGTCATTAATGTTAATGTTAATTATTTTATAGGGATATTTTCATGTTGCATTGAACTTTGCGGCGCTGATGGATGAGTCGCTTATCTTCATTTGCCGCAAAAATGGACGGGAAATTACCACACTAGGTTCAAAAATATTCAGATGTACAATTTATTAGTTCCCTTTTTATGATTTTTAGATCATTGAGTCTCTTAGAGTGCACTCATTCCATGAACACTGGCTACGAAATATATGATGTTGTTGAATATTGTATGCTAGGTGATGGGATGGTGATGAGAGGGCCATCTTATGGAATAAGAAGCATACACATTGATGAAAATGATGTGCTCACGGTTTACATCACCATTAAAACAACTCGATCCATGGCATGCGAAGAGAGCAAGGCTATTTGTCTTGAGGTAATTAATGTATTGTTTGTTTCAAGGAGAAGTTGCTTATGAGCCAATTCCTTTAATTCTCATCACTGTAGTAATAGATTGAAAATTATCATGAAGTTCATTGAAATTGTGGTTCAATATAAATTTATTTTAATCATAAAAGGGATTAGATTTTTATTTTTGTTATAATTAATTTTTTTTATTTTTGTAAATTCATTAATATGATAATGATGGCCATTTTTATCTTTATTGTAAATTTTAAAAATATTCTAAAATCAAAGGAAGTAAAAAATTTACATTTTTCTTGTCAATTAGATATTAAAATATTGTAAATTCTGGCAATCGAGTTAAGTCAATTGAAAAGAGCATATTTTGATTGTGGGTGGACTAAAAAAAAAGGTGCCTTGTTATCCTTCTTCAAATGATGCTTAGAACAAAATTAAAAAAGTCAAAATATTCAACCCCTCAATATTGAATATTAAACGTCTCTTTTGGAACTTCAAGGCATGTTTAGGTTGACAATGGAACCTAACTTGTTTTTGATTACCAGGCGATTACATACCAAGATGCATTCACGAGCAAGATTCCCATCTTGCAATAGTTGTTGCATTCCTTTTCATTTGTACACTCGACAACTATATGTCCTTATTTGTAACAATTGTTACAGAGCCTAATGTCTCCAGGTGGGAGCTTTGGAGTTGTACAATCCCTGGAGAGGTCACCAGATTTGTTGCATATGTGACAAATGGGATCATTAGAACATTGACTTGTAACATGACCAGGCTCCCTATGATTCTGACACAATGACTTCGTGGCGCACTCCATAGCAATGTTCCTAGGAAATCCACAATTGTTGCTTATTCATATTTCCTCAATACACCTGTGGTGGGTAGCAGAGACATCAATGGTGATCAGCTATTTATTGCCCATTTCAAGAGATTGAGATGCATCATCTTGATCAAAAGTATCTAGGTCATGCTTCCATTTACCAAAACCAAAGAGGAACCCATCAAAACTAAGGATAATTAAGAAAGCTTCCAAGAATCAGAGGTGACACCCCTTCCTCGGGAGAGGTGGTAGGGGATATGGAATTCCCATAAAGTTAAAGAGGAATATGTTTTGAAGTAGTTGTACATGTATCACTTGGAGTATTTTCACAAGACTTGGACAACTCCACCCATCCAGTAACATTTTCTAAATTATTCCACCAAGAAGGGCTCTAAAGAGATGATTTAGATATCTTCTTGTCCTTTTCATTTGGGAAAGAAATCATAATGTGTCCATGTTCAAATTATCGTTGCCACCAGAATGCAATATGTTCATAATTCACAACTTGTGTCCAACAATGATCACCATATTTCAACACATTTGATCTAACATCCCTATGCTCAACTCAACATAGACATTATATGAGAGCAAGTAGTTGCATATTTCGCCTCGATTGTTTTGCACAGACATAAAATGTTTCCAAGAACATCAACAATGGCTTCCAAGGATTTGAGGCTCCAAAACTCCAAGGGAAGCTTTGGCAAAAGAACCCATAGGATCCAAGATTTGGGGTTCCAATATCTGAGCTACTTCATAACATATTTGCGAAATTATGGATAATTTCTTCCATTTTGGGAACTAAATACTTTATCACTTTTTCATTGATGACTTCTCTAGGAATTCATGGGATTACTTTATGAGGAAGAAAAGTGATGCTTGAAAAATTTAACATAATTTTTGTTTTGTTGGAAAGGAAACAAGGAGAATTTGGAAGAAGATCAAGGCTTGACAATGGTGGTGAGTATTGCTCCAAAAAAATTGAGGCATTTTGAAAATCTTGGGGAATTTCATGCTTGAAGACCACTCCACATGGTCTCGAGCAAGATGGCCATGCTAAGAGACCAAACCAAACCTTGATAAAAAAATGCATGAAGCATGAGAGAGAATGCTAGCTTAAGCAAAGGATTTTGAGCTGAAGTAGTTGCTAGAACTAATTACATGGTCTCGAGCAAGATGGACATGCTAAGATACCAAATTATACCTTGACAAAAAATGTGTTAAGCATGAGAGATAGTGCTAGCTTAAGAAAAGGATTTTGAGTTGAAGCAGTTGCTACAACTAATTATTTGATTAATATGTCTCCAAGTTCAATTTTGGGTGACATGACACTAGAGGAAGTTAGAGTGTAAAGAATCCCTCTCGTGCACATCTTCAGTTTCTGAAGTGTGAAACACGCATGTATGTGGCTAAGGTGGAGAAGACAAAACTTGAAAACTAGCTTAAGTAAAGGATTTTGAGCTGAAGTAGTTGCTACAACTAGCTATTTCATTAACATGTCACCAAGTTCAATTTTGGGTGACATGACACTAGAGTGGAAATAATCCCTCTCTTGCACATCTTAGGTTTCTGAAGTGCAAAACACGCATGTATGTGGTTGTTTGGTCAATTTAGTGTCCTAAATTGCTCTACATAAATTATCAATCCGGGTATTGTAAATTGATGAAGTGTAGTGCACTATATGTGCTAGATGACCCTTCTTACTTCACCGTTTTTGAGTTTTATGTTTTTTTGGGGGTTTTTGGTCCTTTCGTCCCTAATAATTTACAATGTGACTGTCAAAATCCTAATTTTAACTTCTATAAAGACTGCTAAGAATCTAAAAAGATGAGGACTAAAAGATCTTAAGTAAGATTTGGAAGCAAAGTTTAATAAAAAAATAAAAACAGAGTTTATATCTTTAATCATATAATCATTTCCAAATCATGAGCTATGAACTAAAAAAAAATAATTTGCAACTACTGTCTATTGAATTTACAAGAACAAGGCTAAATGGAATATTGAAAACTAAAAGTGAAATTGCAACTATTGTCTATTCTGTAACAAAACCAAGTGAAATACTAAAACCGAAAGTGTAATTACAACTACCTATTATGGAAAAAAAAATGAAATACCAAGAATAAAAATGAAATTCCAATTAATCTATGAAAACAAAAAATAAATGAAGTGTTTAGTTACTCTGCCTCTCAATTTTGGGAGAAAAATCTCCTTGGGATGACATTTTGAGGAATTTTGTACTTCATTATTCTAGGAAAAGATAAATGCAGAAACGCAGAAAAGACTCATTGCATGAATGAAATATTCAAACACTTAGTTTGAGATGAGTTATCAACTAGAAGGGATTTTTAGAAACATTCATCTATACCATGAGTCACTAAACTAATAATAAAATGGCAAGAACAGTAGTTTAAAGACTAATGAAACAACAAATGAAATAAACTACTCCACACGACTAAATTCAACTTCAAACTGTTGATAAAGACTAGAAAGAAATTAAACAAAAAGGACTATTCTATACAGAAAGAAACTATTCTGTGTTAGTAAGAAAATGATGAAAAATTGCATTATGAACAAGATTAGCAAATGGTTATAAACATTATGGAAGAAATGATGAACTTGCAGTTTAACTATAAAAGACAAAACATAATGAAATGAAACCTTAGTCAGCATAGGGGCCCTCTGCACTGCTTAGGTTATGCATACTCAATCAAAACTCAAAAAACGCTTTCAGATATCCATGAAATGCATAGTATTCATATTAAAAACAGAGAATAAGTTTTCAAAACTACAGAGCAGTAATCTGAGCGTAATACATGAGCAAATTCGAACTGGTTCTGCGTTCTTCACACAGGTATTTATAAAGGAATTATACAACTGTTTATGGAGAAAAATAAGCTACAGCCAAAAACACGTAGCAGACAGGCACACAGAATTCTCTTCCTTGGTTGGTGGAGACATAAATCTAAGGTGATGGTTGTTGGATTTAGTTTGCACAGATGGTTGTTGAAGTCTGTGGATTCAGGAAATTTTTTCGGATCCCATCACTGAGAAACATGTACAAAACAAAGTCCTGTTTGCCTTAGGTCTGTACGTTTGACTTCCTTTGACCGGAGTCCTCCTTGTCGACCTGGGCTAGGTGAATAGAACAAGATCCATGTCATGATGTTTTCCAAGCTGCTCATGTAGTTATTTTCTCCTTCCAATACTTGGAACCTACAAAAGCATGGAAGTAGCTACGGAACAACTGATTGGCTGCAGAATAGGCTGCGTTCTGTAGCTAAAAGACAAAAACTTATTCAAACAAAAAACATAAAAGTATAACATGAAAATCACTAAAATGTTCTCCTTAAGGCAATGTATATTAGTTATTGATGATAGGGATGCTTTTTCCATGGAAAAAACAAAGAAGACGGGATGAGAAAAGTTGCTAAGGAAAGGGCAGCTTTGAAACTCAACATACCCCCACTGCAAGACTATTGCATGTCCCCATGCAATCAAAATTGTGAACTTCCTCCTTGTACTGTATTTTTTCTAATACTTCAACCAACACATCCAACTTCGTCTTCTTTCTTTTCTTTGCACCAACTGCTATCCTTGGCTTCCTCATGAGAAATATGTACTTGAGGTTAATTAGTGCCCTATTCAACTTCTTATTTTTCTTTTTTTTCAGCTTTCTATTCTTCTTGTGCCATAAACCCAAGTGTAGCATGGTGTTATCATGAATAACTCTATCCACCTTATTCTGTTCCTTCAAATTTTCATTTTCTTTTTGGATGTGTCTGTTCAGAATTTCTAGCTTATAGATCTCTTGTTTGAGAGAGCTGATTAGAATTTCTTGGGTGGTGGCAGGTTGCTTTGGTTTAGCTAAAGTCCCTGGGTCTATTGATGTACTCTTTTTCTCCAATGACTCTATGTAGTCATAGATTTTTCGTTGTATTGGATCAATGCCCGGAGAAACTCTTCTTGGGATGCCCTCAAAGCTTTGTGGAGGAGAGTTCTATGGGCTTTGCTCATATGGAATACTATTAGGGAACAGAGCTAGAGTTTCTTCCTCCAAATTTATAAACTAGGTCTCTTTTGATTTCACCTTTCTCACTTTGCCACGGAGTCTAGAACTCCTCCTCAATTTTGGGAACCTATGATCTCTTCTTCTATATCCTTTTTCCTCTTTCCTTTCCCCTTATCTTTCTTGATCTGTTCCTTGATTTTGGTTAGTCTTTCAGAAAGCAGTTGTTCATCCTCTTTAGGTGATGAAGGTTCAGGAATATCCCTATGGATTTCTTCAACCCTTTCTTTCACTTTTCTCCTCTGCTTGCTCTACTTTTGATCTCTGTTAATTTTTCAGAGATTGGTTCTTCTTCATCATTTTTCTGTGCTGAAGTTTCAAGGGTGTTTTGAATGGTGATATTGGTCTTCCTTCTCCTACTTCTTTTAACAGGAATTCCCTCAGACAAATCTGGAGCATCTTGGAAGAAATTCCTTACCAAGAAGTCCTCCCATGTATCCCCTACACTTCTCAAATGAAATTCAACTAAAATCTTCACTAGTCCATGGTGATATAGAGTGGTTTCTATTGATTCAACTTTCTTTTGAACATTAATTGCCATTCTTCTTAGACTATTCAAAAGGAAGGGGAGATTGAGGGTTCCATTCTCTAGAAAATTCATTAACAATCTTATAAGATAGACATACATAGATCAAACCTCCCTTTGCATGTAATAAATTTTTGTAGTATTAACAACATGCTTCTACATTTGTTTTTGAGTGCAGAGATTGAAATCCCTTTTCTAAAAACTGAAGTGTCCATACCTGGATTTTTGAGAATGACCTTCCAAGATTCATCATGAAACTCTTTGTTCTTAAACCACTTTTCTCCTAGCCTTGGGAGTTCTGTTGCTTCGGCTATGATGGACTCGGTAACTGCAAATTTGATGTCCCCAATTTCCACTTCGGTACCATCAAAGGATCTTGCAAAAGATTTGGTGATTTCTTTGTGGTAACCATTGAATTTTTCAATAAAACAAAACCACCCTGCCTTCTGTAACATTCCCTTCAGCTGCAGATAACCCTCCATGTATTTAACCCCTACAGGTTTAGTTCTAACAATAAGCCCCATAACCTCTGTTCTCGGCTACTCTTCAAAACTACTCTTACTATCTAAGAAATGAAATGACTGCATATATGGTAATAAGAACACTATGTATACAAAGGTAGAACGATTATGGATATGGAAACAGGATGATAGGGTATATGGAAACTGAATGACCGTGAATAGAATGACTATGAATATGAAACAAAACGATTGTATATATAGAAATTATGGAAACAAAGTAGCTGTATACGCAAAATGGGTGGAAACAGAGTGACTGTATGCACAAAGTATATGGAAACAGAATGACTATATGCACAATGTGGCTGCATAAATATGAGGGAAAAATTTAAGAGTTGACATGTAATAAGTAAACAGTCAGGGTTTGAAGAGTCGTATACAGCTAGGTCATGTCGTTAATCTAACTGTTAACAGGTGTAGCTGTAGCAATCCAGTTAAGTACGATTTATGGAGTTTAAGATGGAGATCAGTTATAAAGGAATCATTGGACCATTTGGCATTGAAGGCAGAAGATATGGCGGAGACATTGTGGCAGTCAAATCACATAATGATTAATCAAGGAGACATGTGATCATACATGTTATACAAGCTTATGTTTTTGAATTGCTTTTTGAAATAAGTTTTTGTTTTTACCTTTGGAACCTTACCTTTCGCTTGCTAATATTTTGATGTTTGTTCCACAGGTGCTTTAGGTATGGTTGGTCTTCACAATTGATTTTTTTATTCAATTACTTGCATACAAGATTTTATTATGAACTAGATACTGATGCTTGGACTGATAAACAAACTGTTGCTGCAGAATCAAATTAACTGCAGGACATGATCAACTACGACACATAATCAACTGCAGAACGTGGAAACAACTGCAGAATGTAAAACCGAGAGTAAAATATGGCTTATGAATGGATGAAATAGAAATGGTTGTGTGAGTGAAAATATGACAAGATGATAAATGAAAATGGAGATGAAAGAAATGCTAAAAAAAAAAAAATAAAAAAAAAAAAAAATAAAATAATTATTGGTGAAAATGGCATGGAACGAAGTGAAACTGAAAAGTAGAACAGAGTGAAATGAAATGGAAATGAATTTGTAGAATGCTAAATGACGTGGGCTTTTGTCACAACTTTTTCCAAAAATGGAAATGGAAAATATAGGGTGCAGAATCTTGATTTTCACCCTGTATTTTCGATAAGCATCCCAATCAGTGATTGGTTTTCAATCTTATACATTTTTTTTAATATAAATATAATATAATATATATATTATAGAGAAGAGAGAGAGAGAGGAGAGAGAGAGAGAGAGAAAGAGAGAAAAACAAAGACTAAATGGTGGAGAAGAAGGATTCTTCTTTACTAACTTCATTTCAGAATTGTTCTGAAAGATCTTGATGAACTCCTCTTTTGAGATTGGTTTTTGATATATTTTCAATCTATGACCATTCACAAAAAGAGGAGTTTGACTTTCATCTATTGTTCTAATCCTCACTGCTCCATTACTAAAGATTTTTTCAATCTCATATAGACCAAGCCAATGAGTTTGAAACTTCCCTTGAAAATCTTTAAACTTTGAATCAAATTACAGTGCCCAATCTCCCTCTTGAAACCTATTTTCCTTGATGTATTTGTCATTCCATTTAGCCCTCTGTTGTTGGATTAGACCAGTCCTTTGAATAGCCTCTTGTCTAATTTCATCTTGTTCATTAAATTGCTCTAGTCTATGCTTTTGAGCCTCTGATAAATCCATCCCCAATTGGATTGCCATCTTGAAAGTCTTGACTTGGAACTCTATAGGGAACAAGACTTGTTTCTCATAAACAAGTTCATAGGGTGTATGTCCCATTGTGTTCCTCCATGTAGTTGTATAGGCCCATAAGTATTCAGGAAGCCTTTATGCCCAATCTCTTCTATGTAGATGCACAACCTTGGTGAGGATTTGTTCAATCACTTTATTTGTAGACTCCACTTGACCATTTGCTTGTGGATTATAGGAAGTAGCTTTCCTATGCTTGATATTGTACTCCTCCATAAGCCTTTCCATCATGTTGGATGTGAATTGAGATCCCTAATCTGTCACAATTTCTCTTGGAACACCAAAATGAGTGAAGATGTCATCAAAAAGAAAATTAACTATAGATTTTTCATTAGCAAAAAGCAATGCTTTGGCTTCTACGTATTTGGTGACATAATCAGTGCATACCTATATATACTTTCTCTGCCTAGATGGAGGATTAATTGGTCTAATAAAGTCTAAAGCCCACTTTTCAAAGGGTTCGATAAGTACCTAAGTTTGTAATGGCATTTCATTTGAGGGAGCAGGTTTCCCTACCCTTTGGCAGATGTCGCGCCTCCTAACATATTCTTTAGCATCTTTGAAAATGGATGGCCAATAATATCCTAAAGAAAAGATTTTATAGGTTGTCCTCTTGTTAGCAAGGTGTCCACCACATGGCTCATCATGACATGCTTTGAGAATATCAAGCATCTCATCTTCCCTGACACACCTTCTGATCATAAGATCTGGCCCTATTTTATACAATTCTTTAGTGATCCATGAATATCTTGCACTTTCTTGAATAATCTTTCTTTTCTCTCTAGGAAACAAATGTGAAGGTAACTTCCCTATAACCAAGTAATTAGCAACATCTGCAAACCAAGGAGTTTGAGTAGTTACTGCAAAGAGATATTCATCAAGAAACTTATCTTCAACTAGAGAGTCTTCTTTGATATTCTGAATCCTAGACAAGAAATCAACAACTGTGTTTTGTTTTCCAAGTCTATCTAACACAGTAATGTTGAATTTTTGCAAAAGTAAAAGCCATCTTGTAACTCTACCATTAGTAATAGGTTTATTCATCAAATATCTAATAGCAGAGTGTTCTGTATGAAAAAAGTTTCATAGCCTGTTATATAATGTCTAAACTTATTTATTGCATGAACAACAACTAAGAACTCTTTTTCAGTCACAGTATAATTCAACTCAGTGGGAGTCAAATTCTTACTTGTAAGGTAGATGGCATAAGGAATCAAATCTTTTTGTCCCAATATAGCTTCCAGAGCTATATCTAAAGCATCTATAGAAATATGGAAAGGTAGTTTCCAATTTGAACCTCTTAAAATGGGTGCTTCAGAAATTTTTGCTTTCAAGATTTCAAATGCTAGTTGGCAATCAGGATTCCAACTGGATTCACAATCTTTTGTAAGCAATTTGAAGAGTGGAGATGCTATTTTAGTGAAGTTTTCTATAAATCTTCTATAGTATCCTATAAATCCTAGAAAACTTCTAACATCTTTTGCAATTTGGAATTGATAACTTAGAGATGACTTCAAATTTAGATTTGTCAACTTTAATCCCATCTCCTGAAATGTGATGTCCTAAAACAATACCTTCTATAAACATCATAAATCATTTTTCATGGCTTAGTGAAAGGTTTTTTTCTTTACATCTTTTAAGAACTTTTTCCAAAATTTCCAAAGCTTCTTCAAAGGTGTTTCCATAGACTGTAAAATCATCCATATATACCTCTACACAATCACGTATTAGATCAGAAAAAATTCCTAGTACTACTCTTTGGAATGTTGCAGATGTATTATATAACCCAAAAGGAAGCACTCGGTAGGCAAAAGTTCCCCATGGACAAGTAAATGTGGTTTTATCCTAATCCTCAGGTGCTACCTGAATTTGATTATAACCACTAAAACCATCCAAGAATGAGAAATACTTCTTGCCTGCTAATGTATCTAACACTTGATCTATAAAGGGCAATGGAAAATGATCTTTGAGGGTTGCTTTATTCAATTCTCGATAATCAATGGACACTCTCCATTTACCATTCTTTTTAAGCACAATTACCAAAGGAGAAACCCATTGGCTATTTGAGATTGTGTAAATGTAGTTTATATTGAGTAATTTTTGGAGCTCTTCTTTCACAATTTCTCTAAGATTTGGATTCATTCTTCTCTGAGGTTGTTTGACCGTTCTACTATTTTCCTCAATATAGATATGATGGATACAAGTCTTAGGATCAATACCTTTCAAGTCGGTGTATTCCCATGCAAATGCAGCAGAATGTTTGTGTAATGTTTTGGCTAGCTCTTCTTGTTGTAGTTTCTCCAAGTTTTTGTTTATGTTCATTGTCTTACCTGGAAAAATTTCAATTGTAGAGCTACCAAACTCTTCCATAGAATAGAGAGACATCTGCCTAGATGACAAGTATTCAACATTAGATTTTTCTTGAAATTGTGCATGATTATATTATGAAGATGTTTCAAAATTTTCCAATGTGTTCAAAATTTGACTATCTTCACTAATTTCTGACATAGTAAAGAGAGTTTGAATATCATCTTCATCATCAATCCATTCCTTGTCATCTATTTCTATGATTGCTTTTGCTGGAGGATACAAAGTAAATTTCTTTGTTGAATGACCATCAGAAATATACATGTCACCAGATCTACAACTAATAAAAGCATCAGTTGTGGCCAGCCAAGGTCTTCCTAATATGAGTGGGTGTTCTCCTAAATTATTCTTGGGAGTTAAGATCATGAAATCAACAAGATATTCCCAGGAATTTAAGGATACTGAAATGTCTTCAAGCACACCATCTAGTTTGATTACTGATCTATCTACAAGTTGCAGTAAAATAGGTGTGCAAAGAAGGTTAGGAAGTTTAAGCTGCTCCATAGTTTGTCTACTCATAATGTTTATTGTTGCCCCTAAGTCAATCAATGTATTTAGAATTTCAATTCCATTTATATGTTTCTTGACAATTGGACTTCTTGGATCCACATATTTTTGCATGGCAATGTTTCCCATCATTATGTCTGCTATCTTTCCTACCAGGTGAATTCTTTTTGTTTCTCTTGGTTTTCTTCATGTTCGTTTGATGCTCAACTCCTTTATTATTTTGGCTAGAATAGGAATTGCTCTAATGGCTTGTAATAGAGGAATTTTGATACAGACATTCTTCAATTCATCTAGAAAATCATAATTGGGAAACACGATTTGTTTTTCTACCCCTCTATCAATTTGTAGTCTCTCAGGAAAAGGAGGTGTAGAAGTAGATGCTAGTTGCTCAATGATAAGAGTTGTGTTTATTGATTCTTTTTGTTTTTCTTTTTCAATGTTTTGGTTTTGGAGGGATGTTCCCTCAAAAATTTTAATGAATTTCAAAGAATCTTCCTCAGAAGTGTCTTGTTCTTGAATAACTACAGAAGGTTTTTCCTTTTCTAATATCCTACCAGATCTTAGTTGAACATCATTAAGATCTAGTGGAGTAATCATGTAAGTTGGAAATTGTTGTCCTTCTACCATCTAAGCATTCATAATATTTTTATTATTGGGTTTTGGTAATGGTTGGGTAGGTAGCTGATTTGGTTTTTGTTGAAATGGCAGTAAGAGTTGAGGATTTTGACTTTGTTGTGGAAATGGCAATGAAAGTTGAGAGTTCTGATTTTGAAGTTGTGGTTGCTGATTTTGTTGCTGATTTGTGGGGGAGGATAATTCTGATAGGATGGAGGATATTGATAATATTGAGCAAATCTCCCATAAGTATTTTGTACCCCTTGTGCCCACGGTTGAGATTGATACTGAGATTGAGGTTGAGGCCAAGGTTGCTGCCAAGAATTCCAGTTTGGTGGGGGCTGAAGATACATTGGATTGTTAAATCCTTGATTTTGTGGCCCCTGCCAAGGTCTTCTTGCAACAAAACAAAGAGATTCTGCAAAATTTGGGACTGTTTCCTCTTGAAAGACAACCTTAAGACCTGGGATTGAAGGATAACTCTTGGTCTCATGATTTTTTGAACAAATCATACAAGTTTCTATAATTTTTGCATCTAAAGGGCATTCCCTTAGAGCATGTTTCTTTCTACATTTTGGACAAAAAATGGCTAAAGCATCAGCCTCTGTTTCTGCTTGTTTTGAATTTTAAGGGTGTCTAGTTGCTCACTAAGGCTCCCTACTATGTCAGTTTTAAACTCATCAATCATATTGCCAATTTCTGCCCCACTTACAGATCTAGTTGCAGATTTGTTTGCTATAACAAGATAAGGATCTCTTGGCCCTTTTCCTATTTTAGATTTCCCTCTTGAGAGATGAACACATAGTTCTGCTATGTCACTCAATGGAAGTTGAGAGATATCTCCCTTCCCTATCATGTTAAGGATATCTATCGACTCATCTCTAATGGCCTTTAACAAAAGAGCTTTCAAAGTTTCTTCATCTAAATTGTTTATCTTTTCTCTTTTCAAATTATAGTTGAATCTCTCAAGCAAATCCTCTAAGTTTTCATCTTCTTTTTGCATCATTTTAAACACCTCATCTTTATGATTGGTAGGCATACAATAATCCAAGTATCTATCCAAAAATGCCTGTTTCATGTCATTCCATGTTCTAATGGATTGAGTGACTAACCCCATGAACTATTTCAAAGCAACCCCTTTTAGTGTTGAGGGAAACAATTTGAGTTTTTAAGAGTCTTCCAAGTAGTCATAAGTTTTGCACAAGACTTCAAACTCAAACAAAAATGTTTCAGGGTCCTTACTTCTCAACCCATAGAAGTTTGGGAGAAAAAATGGCGAGATATTTTTCATTGTTGTATGTGTTTCCTCATCCACTATAGGGAATCCAAATGAGTTATCTACTTCCCTATTTCCTCTGCCTCCTCCATTATTACCTCTACCTCCTCCATTGTTACCTCTACCTCCTCCTCTACCCCCTCCTCCAAACAGTGAGAATTCTCCATATTGTTTTTCTTCTGCCATTATAGTTTCTTTAGAGTCAGTATAGGGCTCAACCTGCAAGGTTATTCCCTCTTCCTCTAGTTCTTCTATTAATGGACTATGAGAGAGAGTTTCTACTTTTTCTTCCTCACCAGGTATTCCTAGTTCTTCAACTGCAATAGGCTCTCCTGTGGAGGTGAATAAGGTTATCCTTGCTGTTGGAGTTTCAAAATTTTTTCTCTCCTAGGACTATTTTGGTAGATGAAGTAGGAGAATCTTCTTATTGAGTTTCTTCCCCTTGAATTCCAGGAATCCTATGGCTGGGAGTATGAGTCTAGGATGGAGGTGTTTCTTTTCTAACTCTCGGTGGAGTAGGTGGTGTTGTAGGAATCGAACTTCTACCCCTAGCTATAAATCTACCCCTAGAGTCTCTTTCTCTATGCATGTCATTGTTTTGTTTGTTTTTTTTTTTTTTTGAATGTAAGAGATGAGGCTACCTAGATACACTTCCCCGACAATGGCGCCAAAATGTTTGGTCAATTTAGTGTGTCCCAAATTGCTCTACATAAATTATCAATCCGGGTATTGTAAATTGATGAAGTGTAGTGCACTATATGTGCTAGATGACCCTTCTTACTTCACCGTTTTTGAGTTTTATGTTTTTTTGGGGGTTTTTGGTCCTTTCGTCCCTAATAATTTACAATGTGACTGTCAAAATCCTAATTTTAACTTCTATAAAGACTGCTAAGAATCTAAAAAGATGAGGACTAAAAGATCTTAAGTAAGATTTGGAAGCAAAGTTTAATAAAAAAATAAAAACAGAGTTTATATCTTTAATCATATAATCATTTCCAAATCATGAGCTATGAACTAAAAAAAAATAATTTGCAACTACTGTCTATTGAATTTACAAGAACAAGGCTAAATGGAATATTGAAAACTAAAAGTGAAATTGCAACTATTGTCTATTCTGTAACAAAACCAAGTGAAATACTAAAACCGAAAGTGTAATTACAACTACCTATTATGGAAAAAAAAATGAAATACCAAGAATAAAAATGAAATTCCAATTAATCTATGAAAACAAAAAATAAATGAAGTGTTTAGTTACTCTGCCTCTCAATTTTGGGAGAAAAATCTCCTTGGGATGACATTTTGAGGAATTTTGTACTTCATTATTCTAGGAAAAGATAAATGCAGAAACGAAGAAAAGACTCATTCCATGAATGAAGTATTGAACCACTTAGTTTGAGATGAGTTATCAACTAGAAGGGCTTTTTAGAAACATTCATCTATACCATGAGTCACTAAACTAATAATAAAATGGCAAGAACAGTAATTTAAAGACTAATGAAACAACAAATGAAATAAACTACTCTACACTATTGAATTCAACTTCAAGCTGTTGATAAAGACTAGAAAGAAATTAAACAAAAAGGACTATTCTATACAGAAAGAAACTATTCTGCGTTAGTAAGAAAATGATGAAAAACTGCCTTATGAACAAGGTTAGCAAATGGTTATAAACATTATGGAAGAAATGATGAACTTGCAGTTTAACTATAAAAGACAAAATAAAATGAAATGAAACCTTAGTCAGTGCAGGGGCCCTCTGCACTGCTCAGGTTATGCATACTTAATCAAAACTCGAAAAACGCTTTCAGATATCCATGAAACGCGCAGTCTTCATATTAAAAACAGAGAATAAGTTTTCAAAACTACAAAGTAGTAATCTGAGCGTAATACATGAGCAAATTCGAATTGGTTCTTCGTTCTTCACACAGGTGTTTATAAAGAAATTATACAACTGTTTATGGAGAAAAATAAGCTACAGCCAAAAACATGTAGCAGACAGGGACACAGACTTCTCTTCCTCGGTTGGTAGAGACATAAATCTAAGGTGACGGCTGTTGGATTTAGTTTGCACAGATGGTTGTTGAAGTCCGTGGATTCAGGAAATTGTTTCGGATCCCATCATTGAAAAACGTGCACAAAATAGAGTCTTGTTTGCCTTAGGTCTCTACGTTTGACTTCCTTTGACCGAAGTCTTACTTGTCGACCTGGTCTAGGTGAATAGGACACAATCCATGTCATGATGTGTTCCAAGCTTCCCATGTAGTTATTTTCTCCTTCTGACACCTGGAACCTGAAAAAGCATGGAAGTAGCTACGGAACAACTGATTAGTTGCAGAATAGTCTGTGTTCCGTAGCTAAAAGACAAAAACTTATTCAAACGGAAAACATAAAAGTATAACATGAAAATCACTAAAATGTTCTCCTTAAGGCAATGTATACTATTTATTGATGATAGGGATGCTTTTTCCATGGAAAAAACAAAGAAGAAGGGATGAGAAAAGTTGCTAAGGAAAGGGCAGTTTTGAAACTCAACAGTGGATAAGACAAAAAATGAAAACATATTGGTCAATTGCCTTGACCCTTTATTGGTATTTACAAGGAGTGTGAATCTACCACCGTTAATAGTAAGGTAACCCCTAATAGGTCAAGGGCTACAAGTTGTGCTTTTTGTCTGGACATTGACATACCTATAACCATGCTTACCATCAGGATGTGATTTTCAAGGAGGAGCAATCTTGTGGATATCAACATCAATAATCCATTACAAAAAAAAAGTGCAACTTTTGGTGATTCTAGATGAGCACAGATGAATAACTAAAATAGAGGTCGAATGTGGAAATTATAGAGGAAAAAGATGAAATTCATCTTCCTTTTGCATTCCAACGAGATGAAAGTCAATCATAAATGACAAGTTAAAATGTGCAAGTTGAGCATGATCAACGAAATTGGGGGCAACGTTTGAGGAACCTTTGTAAGTGAATGAGGCCTAAGTGATATGGATATGAGCCATCTAATTTTAGTTGTTTTTCTTTATTTTCAATGGTTTATGAGCAAAAAAAATGTCAAAGAGGCTCTTAATGGAGATGAAACTTCTTATTGGAAGAAAGTCATGGATGAAGAAAAAAAGACCATGGAACATAACCAAAACTAGCATTTACGTAGTTTCCTGAAGGAAGGAAGGCCAATAGATGAAAATGAGTGTTTAATGAGAATTATAAGACAAATGGTCCAATGCAACAATTTAAACCTCATTGGTAATAAAGGGGTACTCTTAAGTTGAGGGTGCTGATTATAATGAGGCTTTTTCTTTGATGGCGAAAACAACCTCTATTAGGTTGATGTTGGTGCCAGCAATTTCTTATGATTTGGAGCTGGAGAAAACAGGTGTGAAGACCACATTTTTAAATGGTGAGATCAGAGAATAAATATTCATGAAGCAATCAAAAGGAAAGGATTTATGATAGAATGGAGATAAGACATGGTGTTTCAATTGAAGAGATCAATATATGGATTGAAGCAGTGCCAAGACAATGGTACCAAGGGTGTAACAAATATGTCATTGGACAAGGTTGCTTAAGGAGTGATGCAAATTAGTGTGTTTGTTTCAAGCAACAATATAATCACTTCATTATTATGAGCTTATATGTTGATGACAAAAGGTTTGATTAGTCACCATAAAAAAAACTAATCAAGGAAACCAAGCCCCAATTGTCATGTAATTTTGAGATGAAGAACTTAGGTGAGTTGCTGATGCAGGAGCATTGACTCGAAACTATCATTGTATTTTAGTAGACATAGGTGGTATTGTGTTTTCAAGGAATTTGGTTTCCTATTTATGTAATTATTAATGTTTTGAGTGATTAGAATAGGAATTAATTAGATATTGTGAGGATATTTGTAAATGCTCTGGAATGTAGGAGAACATGAGTGATTAATGATGATGAGAGAGTTGGAAATCAATTGTAACTCTTATTGGTCTCATGATTCGAAGAACTAGAGAGGACTCTTAGGGATAATTAGTAGTTAAAAGTGGACTTCGAGAATATTGAGGAATTAGTTCAGCAGATTAAGGATTTGAACTAGAATTAGTTCAACATAACCTTTTTGTATAAAGGTAAGCCTAAAAGGCGAGAACAAGTTAGTTGGTCGGTAGTTAGAGAAATAGCTAGAGAGTAGCTAGTGAGTCAGTTAGTTAGACTGTAAGCCTACGGGCAAGAGGAGAAGAAAGGCCACTGACATAGAAGATTAGGCTGAGAAGGAATTTGTTATGAAACCAGCTCACAAAAAGATAGAAAAGATAGATCAATGCCTTAGAATTTAGCCTCTTCGAGGGGCCAACCTCCTTTACATTACACAAATGAACAATTCTTCAATGATACAAATGAAAAGACCTCCTTTCTATATATAGGAGTCTAAGGGGTCATAACATAATCAGAGCCGACATAACAATAATAATG